>JAHXMU010000075.1:898963-910083 GCA_019455685.1 Philornis downsi
ATCTGGTATAGTTTGACTCCTTCAACATCTCTCAATAACGGTCCCTAAAGACATTGACATTGTGTTTGTAGCATTGTGTTTCGTGCGCCATCCTGTAGATGAACTCGTTCACCACATCAAAACTATAATTGCCAATATTCAATCTGCTTCCATTTTTAACTATGATCATCCTCTACCTAACCTATAAAAAGTTGTGAAATTAATCAGCGTCTTATGAAAATGGTGGCTTGGTCGATACATTTGTATGTCAAAACGTGCATCGGTATTATCAATTTTCAGTGAGGATCCCCCTTGACATAAACAAATAATAGCTACTAAATATTGGAACTTGATCCAATCCTAATTCCATTTATAACCGAAACTTTCAGCAGTGATTAAATCTAACCTCATTAGGTGAATTTGGATGGTGGCGGTATATTAATAAGCATTGATGTCGGTAACTTTCAGTAGAGTTTCACATATTAATACTTTCACATATGATCAAAATAATAAGTACACCCTATATTTTTTTTAAAGGCTTGTAGACGAAAATTTATTTAAATTAAAAGAAAAAAAACAAATACTTATTTCTTTTGTTATAACATTAGAAATAAAATAAATACTAAAAAAAATACAAAAACCAAAAATTAAATTTAGTATTTGTCAAAAAGTAAGAAATTAAACAAAGAACATTGGACAAAATAATAAGTACATATAGTTAAAATAAGCAAAAAATGAAAAAATCAATTTTTTGTCTGTTTTTTCCACCTTTATTTTAAATTATTTTGTTGACTCTTTTTGGCATCCTGGCAATAAGCTTTCTGCAGGTTTCTACTGGTATTTCATGCCAAGTTTTTTAAACAAAATTCCATAACTGATCATTATTTTTAAAAACCTCCTTGCCAATTTTTTGTTTCAACTGTCTCCAAAGATTTTTGATTGAATTTAAGTCCGGAGATTAACTTGGCCAGTCATGAAGGGCAACATTGTTATCTTGAAACCAATCCTTTGCCAACTTAGATGTATGCTTCGGATCGTTATCTTACTGGATTGCCCATCTAAGAGGCATACTTTCCACAGCATAGTTCAACATCGTATTTTCCAAGGTATCTTTGTAGTGGAATCTGGTCATAGTGCCGGTAATTCGATGTATCAGACCGACACCATACCATGAGAGACAACCCCAGACCATAATATTGCCGCCTCCGTGCTTGACCGTCTTCTCTGTAAAGCGAACGTGGAATTCCTTACTCTTACCGCGTCGAACATTCCAGGTACAGTCGTTTCCAAATACATTAATTTTTGTTTCATCTTTTTTCATCGTCTCCTCCGAACCAATTGGAATGATTTCTTACAAACGACAATCTAGCCTTTAAATTGCTTTATCTAAGCAAAGAAACTCTTCTGGCTATACGTCCTGGTAAATGCGCTTCTTGTAGTGCTGAAGGCACTCATGAAGACACAAACGGGTCCCTTTTTCGCAAGTCTTCCATTGTTTTTGAAGTTTTTTTTTTTGGTTCTTCCGCGAGTTTCGACGGGATTTTTAGGATTTAAAGCATTTTGCACAAAAAATAGCGACCGATTCATAGTTTTTGCTATAGAACTTTGTCTTAGTCTTGAAACAATTTTTCTTTCCTCCGGAGAATAGTGACTTTTTCGATAAGCGAATACAAGCGATACAATGCATTACAATTGGTCATAATTCGGACAAACCGGACATGCCAATGATGAGGTATGGGAAAAAATGAAGAGACATGGTTAGACCGTACAATTACAGTCTTAAATTAGATGCAAACAATTACAGTCTTAAATTAGATGCAAACATTTCATAACGCAGTAAGAAAAAGCATCCAAGGAAGTTAAAAAGTTCAGCTGATCGTGATCTAGAAGTAGTGAAAAACCGGATTATCATCGATGGACTTAACACGGGCTTGATAGAGGGATGATAGGAGGGATGCTATTATTTTTGACACATTCTAACGCCCTTTCATCAGCTGTTTTGAAGCGGTGGAAACTCTTTATAACATTTGTCTTGACAACTTTTTACTTTAATAAGAATTCGCATAACTAATTAATTTTAATTATTAATGAACGACAACTTTAAAAACATGTTAGTTTCTGTATCAGTAATAAAAAACAATTCTAAATATGTTTAAATTCTCGTATTCCTACAACACTGCCGGTTACAACGCTTTAATTTCATAAGTTCCTTTGTTGTGATTAAAAAGACTTTTCCAAGGAGAAGAAAATACGCTCATATAGCTTTTCTGGAAGCTATGAAAATACATTTCTTTTAGGATGATTTCCACTTTTTTGCTGGGAGGTTATAACAGAAACAACATTATTAAGCGATTAATATCATTTGTGGGTACTTGGTGATGTAAAATACCTCAGTGTTTCAATTTTAGTACGCCAATTAAAAAAATATTTTAAACCATTTTTTGTTGAATTCGAAGTTATTGTCGAAAAGGTAAATCGTGCATATTCCGCCCCCTTTTTATGGGGGCGGGGGGGGATCAGAACTGACATGAATAATTTGTCCAGTTACAATTCTAAATTAGAATGAAGAAAAAGTGGAGTGTGCAAAGTTTTACAAATTGTAATAAATACGTAAAGACAATATTTTAGGGTTTCTAGAAATTTGGAAAATTAGGATTAGTACAGAATTACCCTCGTTCTGGTGCGTACCAGAACGGTCAGTCTGCAGACAGACGGACGGACATGGCTCAATAGTCTCATAAAGTTCTGAAACGAATTTTTCCTTAAGATACCTAGAATCTAACTCGTCTGTTCGTTACCTTTTTTATCGTATCAAATGATTTATATCTCCATATCTGTAAATGAGGATATGAAAAATGTGAACCAATGTTAAAATGAAAGTTAATTAAAAGAAAAAAACCAAATTGCATTATATTCCATTTGTGAGATATGGGAGAACTTCTCGTATTCAGCGAACTTGGACTATTTTTAGACTCAACGGGATCTGCGGCTTAACAACGATTCGGAACGAAGAAGACTGAGAAGTATTAACAGGACTTATAGATTACTAGACCATTCGAAGCATTCGTCGGATGCATCGAGGTGTCTGCCGTTCAAATAGGTAGCTGTATATATGTAGAGTTATAGAGGATTAAACCCTCCTCCAATAGAACCAGAGTCGATCAGCGAGAAGTGACGAAATATTTTCGCATTTGAAAATTAACATTTTTGAGATAAAACCATTATAAATTGTGATGAAAAAGTATTAGACATAATACTTTAATTTTAAATCATTACTGCAGACTACGTCAGCCTTATGCTACTAAAATACTATTGCACGAGGCCCATCCAATTTTCGATTTTAAAAGTAAAGTTAAATAAAACACACACAAAGTTATTGTATGATTTCGATGAAAATTTTATTTCATTATAATTGGACCTTGCCCCTTGATTAGTTGCAGCAGTGAATCTTTTGGGCTTTATCTGGACGACAACTTGACGAATGTTGATGTTCATATGCCCCAACGTTTGGGGATTATGCGCTGAAATACGGTTTCCAACATTGCCTCATAAAAAATGTCTAACGGCGTCAAATAGCATGATTTTGGTGGCCAAACCTAAAATTGCGCTTTATGGAAACTTCTCAAGCAATAAAGGCGAAATTAGACGTGTTTTGTAGCTTGTGGCACTGTCTTATTGAAACCACACGTCGTCCAGTTCATAATCTTTAATTGCAGGCCAAAAAAGTCAGTTGATATTTTCGGCAGTGCGTCCATTGGGATGATGCGCAGAACTGACCACATCTGTAAGGCGTCCAGCCTCTTGAAATTTATTTATAATCCTGGCAATTCCTTGCACAGTAGGTCGATTATGATGACCATAATCCCCCGTAATGCACGAAAAATTCCCACGTTTGAATCACTAATTTTGAAGTAAGTTTTAAGTTTATTAAACAATCTATACTCGTAAATGGCATACCTTTCACTAAATAAATAACACTTCAGATGACAGTCATTTAACAGCTGACAGCCTTGCCAAAACGGCAGCTTTGAAACCATTAAATGGATAACACCACATTTGAGTTTAAAGTTGATATTTGGAAAATGTTAACTGTTTTGGAAAACTCCAAACAATTCTCTTTTTCAAAATGCACCTCTGTTATTCTTAATATGAAACTAGAAAATGGAGGATATTTAATTATTTTACTTTGCTTAAAAGCAATCTGGTATTTAGATGCGGATTACAATTCTGGTGCTAAAGTTTATTGCTTATTAATTTTTGCTTATCACTTTAGAATTTTCTGTCAATTTAGTTTGGTATATTCCCTTTTGCTTGTATACTTTCTATCCCATTGAGAAAATATAGACTCTGCTAACCATGTTGTCTATAGAAAATATTACACCCACAAATTTTTCACGGCAGATAGTATGAAACTCATTGTGCTTAAGGGGAAAACTGGAAATTCCTTCAACCATAATTATAAATTCCAACTTTTATGTTAATGACTCTTATATGCCTGTAACATAACAGTGAATAATTAAGATCAATTACCCTACAATATATTACAACTAGAAAATATCGATACTCTGTAATATTTTAATACCACTCAATGCCTAAAGTTAAATTTAAAATTCTCCATAAGAATTTATACTATAAAATGCTATTGCATCATCGTCTAGTCACACAACGCCAAGAGTGTTCGGTGGCCCTAAGGAAACTGCATCATGTAATGGGGAATGGATGGGTTAGTCATTTAACATTGAAGATTTCCTCAAAGGACTAAAAGCAAAATAGTAAACAACGACAAATCTGACTGACTGATGTATCACCTATAGCAAAGGAAAGAAGAGTATATTGTGATCTTTATAATAATTGGTGATGAAATTAATGGGCGCAACTCATAAATTACAACAAAATGGCAGTTTTTCTGCGGTCATTGTTTTAAACACAAATAAGGCATGCATACCCAGTGGACGGTGATGCCAAGGCTGGTGCCACAACATCTCTAGTGACCAACAACGCTACATAGTAAGAATATCAAAAGATCAGTTATCTGTGTAATGGAAACGAAGCTGAAACTCCAACTACCTGTGAAGTATAGATCGATGGATGAATGACGGTTGGTTGGACAAAGTATTAATACAACAAAATCGTCTTCTTAAACTGATTCGTTTTATTTTTTTATTAATTTTTTTTTTTTTGCATATCTGCCAGCAATGAAGTTTGCTATATAATGTTAATGACTTTTAAATATATATTAAAAGTTTGATTATTTTTTATATTAAAAAAAATATTGTTTTAATAAAAACCATACGCCATGATTGATTACTTTATTATTTGCCATAGTTGTTGCACATTATTGCAAGTTTTTGAGTTCTTATATAAATTAATGGAGTCAGATTGACTTGAAAATGCGGAAGATAATTGTAAATTGAAATGTTTTTGTAAATAGTCTTAGTTGAGGTATAGGGTGGTCACTCAAATTTCGATAAGTTGATAAGTGGCTTAACCGAAATGAGTTGATTCATCATCACAACTAAATTTTTAATTGCATGTTCCGAAAAGATAGCAAATCTCGCAAAAATGATTTGTGACGACATCAATAGTTAGAACTAAATTCAACAAGTACTAATGTATTATATTTTATTGAAAAAATCATACAATGCAACTAAGTTTTTCCATCTTTTTTACAGCACATAAATACAGCGTCTATAAAAAAATCTCATCTTTTGATGTTACATGGGAATCAGTCCAATTTTTGATTTCTTCGTACGTGTAGCGCTGCTCAGACAGGTCATGATTATCGATCGCGAAAGTGATAATCAGAAGGACCAATGTCTGGTGAGTACTGCGAAACTGATAATCAGAAGGACCAATGTCTGGTGGGTACTGCGTGAGGGATGAGACTACCCATTAATAGATTTCTTAGGAGGTTTTGACCAGCGCTATAACATGTCGACGGACATTATCAAGCAATAGTATAATTTTGTCGTGTCCTCAGTAGTATTGTGAGCGTTTTTCCTCATCTTGTCAATTGTGTTTTTGATTTAAAGACTCAGAACTGGTTTCATTCCTTTTGAACAATTCATAACACTTGACATCAAATTATTTCCGCTAAATTCACAGCATACATTTTTTGATGAATATACGGCTTGTTAAAACTGGTCATTCAGTCCCCATGATTTCCTCTTCTTTAATCCATCTTAGTGCATGTATTTTTCGTCACCATTGACTATACACTGCAAAGAATCCTGGCGGGTATGCTTTTCAAGCAGCATTTTACATGTGCAACATCGACATACAATATTTCTAGGCGTCAGTTCATATAAAGGATGTCCCAACAAGAACGCAAGACTTAAATAACTGATGCAGCAATTAAATTGTTTCTCTGGCTGTATGACATGTGGCGCCATCTTGTTGAAACCACATGCATTCCACATTCATTTCTTGAATTCTAGGCACGAAAAACTGGTTATCATTTCACGATACCGAACACCATTGACTGCGTTTGATATGCTTCATTTCCATAAAAAAGGTCCAATGCCCAAAGGTTCATTCTGCCCAAAATCCACACCACACAGTGACACGTTGAGGATGCATTTGGTTCTCGTGGATCACTCGAGGATTTCCCTCACCACAAATGCGACAATTCTGCCTATTGACGAATCCATCAAGATGGAAATGGGTCTCGTCACTAGAGATGATTTTATCGGCAAAATCAGCATTTTAAAGTTGTATCTCTAATACCCAATTAACGAACTCTCTTCGCTTTCGATGATCAGCTGGCCTCAGTTCCTGAGTCAATTGAACTTTGAATGCAGAAGATGCAAATCTTTCGTCAAAATTCCCTGCATAGTGGATTTGGAGACACCAATTTGCTGAGCTCGGTGTGGAATTAAGGTGGATGGAGTGTGAGCGACATCATCACGTACAGCTGCAACATTTTCGGTCGATCGACCTGGTCGAAGGCGCGTTGTTGTCTTTACATTACTAACAGACCCAGTTTTGGAAAATTTATCCATTAATCTCTTTACAGTTGACTCTTTTGGAGCATTATTGTGACCCCAAATTGATCGCAATTTGCGAACTTTAGCCGCAAAACTTTCATCATTTTGGTAAAACAATTTCACAATGAGAATGCGTTGTTCATTCGTGTAGCGCTCCATTTTTACTAACCTCGTACCTTCTACCAGCAAAAAATAACAATTTTTCAAATGTCAAACAATGACACTTCGAATGGCGCTAAATTCAAATTTTGCGTTCTTGTTGGGACACCCTTTATAACCTAATTGTCTTCCCTTTGAAATTGAAATTGGTTGTTGATCCTAATTTAGCGTTTTTGTAGACTTTCAGTCTTCCGTTATGTTCCTTATCTTCGACTTCAAACTCGTCTTTCTTAAACTTTTGATAGCAATTCTGACTACTTCTACACTCAAAGCAGCTTCGTCATATGTCTCTACAAACATTCAATGCGCCTGAGCTGCAGGATTCTTCAATATAAAAAAAAATAACCCTGCATATGACTCTTATTCGGCTCACAAAAAATGAGTCATTTGAAAGGTTTGACAGGGGATTCTGCTTCCTCGTGTACGACTGTAAAATAATGGGTAGCAGAGTTTAAACGAGGCCATACGAGCTACCGAGATGAATTGAGGTGTCATCGTCAGACACGGTTAAGAAAATCTACAAAATGGTATTGGATGATCACCGGCATTTCAAAAAGTCTTATGCATCGTATGTTGGCCGAAGATTTGAAGACGGGAAAGCTGTGCGCAAGATGGGTGCCGCGCAAACTTTCAATAGAGCAAACATAGCGTCGTGAAGATGTTTTAGTAGAGTGTTTGTCGATATTTCACCCCAATAAAGCCGAATTTTTTCGTCGATTTATTACCATGGGCGAGACATGGGTTCACCACTTTACGCCTGAGACAAAGAAACTGTCAAAGCAATGGACCGGAATACGAGAATCTTGTCCAAAGAACGTGAAGACGGTTCCATCTGCAGTCAAGGTCATGGCGTCCGTTTTTTTTTGGAATGCGCATTATTTTTATTGTTTATCTTCAGAAAGGAAAAATATCAACGGCGGATATTATGCTATTTTATTGTAACGTTTAGGTGGTGAAATTATGGAAAAATGGCGCATTTGGCGAAAAAGAATGTGTTGTTTCATCAATGAATTAAAATTTGAATTGCGTCATCATGCATCTTATTTGCCAGATTTGGCGAATATTTGATCTTCTATTTCCAAACCTGAAAAAATGGCTCGGCAGTGAAAGATTTGTCAGCAATAAAGAGGTAGAGTCTGAGGTTGATAAATACTTTAAGGAGTTTGACAACTCTTACTATAAAGAGGATGTAGAAGCTGGAAAAAGTGTATCGAGCTAAAAGGAGAATATGTTGGAAAGTAAAGAAAATTGTTCCCAACTTTTTTGCGTCTTCTTTGTTACATTATCTAGCTTTGGGAGCCCCGTCGTTTGAATCTAAGAATGTATTGGTTAAATGGGCCATTTGCATGGATGTTACAGCTGGTTTGTTGGTCGTTTTTTTCAAATTCTACCAAGCATTATAGACAAATAAAACGGGCAAACATTTAAGTTACTCCAGTCTACAAATGTGGAGTAACATGGAAAAACTGAATTTCTGAAATTCGGCCTATTTTTATGAGGAGTGCCAGAAAGGCTGCTATGCGAATTAGTGATTCCTGGCTACTATCTGGCAAAATATTATGGTGTGCCAAGTTTTGAGAGGTTTAGTAGAAACTTGCAAACACTGTCGTATGCACAATTTAATCGACTTAAGAAGCCACGCATTTGGTCAAAAGATACTTAGTAATTTAGACGCTTCGGCCACGTGTCTGTTGGAAGCACCATTGAAGCCGTTTCGTTTAATTTATGAGGTTTTAGTTTAGCGTTAACGTATTCCATATTCATGGGTATATAAGGTTCGAAATTAGGGAAAGTGAACATGTAGAAAAAACTTTTCCATGCAAGGACTTAATTTATTTGGCTTTATCCAGGATTTTCTCAATAATTTTATTCGTAACTCCAGAAAAATTCGTTTTGACTTTAACAGCGCGGTTTGGTTTGTGGTCTGATTAAAGAGTAGTAGAGATATGTTGTGAGTATCGTTATGTTGAGTTCCGGGTTCACTTATTATTATGTTTCTGGTCTCGGCAAAACTAAACAGTACTGTAGGCTGAACATTTTGACTGCTGGCTCTTCGTATTTTTGCATAAAAAGCTTTTTGGTCGCTTACTTGTTGCTTGAAAGACAAACAAAAGTATGCCATGTCTTCCGTAGTATACTACTGTGTCCGAAGGACAAGATTAGTTGTTTTTATTACTTATTCATCCACATGTATTTCATCGCTTTCAACGAATTATCCTCACGTATGATTCGACTACTCGAAGTGTTCGTCAGAAACGTCGAGATGACTGTCGCTCAAATAATGATGAGCGATTGTGTCAGCGTCCGAACCCACAATTATTTGTATGATAGCCTCATGTTTTAGTCATAGTGCCCCGGTTGATCACGTTTAATATAATCTATTAATCATCAAAGTATGTTCGCACATAATACAAATTCATAGAATTAAGAAAAACGTGTTATGTTGTTTTATTTGAAAAAGTGCTGTCACATTTTGGAAACATTTTTTATTGTGCAATTAAATATTTTTTGCACTTGCTCGAATTTCTATAAAAATTGGTATTTTAAGTTATGAGATACGATTAATTCCGAATTCTAATGCTTCTTTGGATTTCCCAACAAATGAAACAGTCTCAGGAATTGCAGTTCCTATTGGTACTTTACATCTATGATCTAAAAACATCTTACCATGCAAACCATTCTCAAAGCAATATTCGAATCATTCCATACGTAGATGTAATACATATATTAGAGAACAAATAAATTCGTTACTTTTTCTATAAAGACTATTTTTGAAGGATGGCCTCCACCTAATACTTAAAATGGTAAATCAAAGCGTCCCACTTTCATGAAAGGATGTTAAGACCGCCATTATAATTGTACGCAAAGCGATTAATATGACATTAGGAATTCATAATTATCGTTACATTTTTACTAAATTCATCATAACTCATAAACTCATAACAGATTCAATATCACTCCACAAAGCAAAATAGATTCTGCGCTGTTGTATGATGAAAATCCTAATTGTTCATTTTGCTAATACCCACTAAAGTACCTCAATGAGCCACACATACTAAATCTAATGCATGCTAAAATCTACAATAAAAATGTGCAACAGCTAATTTTAATCTGCCTCTTTAAGTACCTGTCATAGCGCACTTAAATACTTGATTTTTGGAATTCCCATTAAGGAAACTGTTGAGACAGGTAACATGAAACACACACACGCACATACACGCACACACACATACTGTCTAGTGCTCGGTATCACTCAAAATTCGCTCAGGAATTATGAGAACCGTTGTGTAAACCCTTTTATAGGTGTTAAAATGTATTTTGAACTGCCATAAATTTGGCTGTGCTAGAAACGCTATTGTTCACATGGATTTTAAATTGCTTTGTTTCGAGGGTTTCACACGGATTTGCTCCTTTTTCCTTTTTCCTTCGTTGCCAAAGATATTTGATCGATATTGATTTTGTCACCGTTAATGTCAATAAAGTGTTAAGTGTTTATTTTCGATTTTGCAGTTTCCTTCTTCGTTTGTTGATGAAAATCTGGAAGTGATTGGAACATGAAGGCACAGGACGTTCCGTTTTGCCTAAGTGGCTAAATTAACAGTTAAGAATTTTTGTGTTTTGGAATTTGGGGGAAAACCGCTGTATTTCCTGTTTGGAAGTACTTGCTAAGGGAGAAACAGTTATAAATGTTGTTTGACAGCAGGGGATAGTTTTTATTTAAGGAATTAAAATAATTTTAGAAAATCTGCATCTAAAGATGAAAATTTCATTGCAATAATTTCAAGTCGTACCATTGCAATATGCGGCAGATGTGTGGGAAACGAATAATGTTTACAGCTGAACGATTTTTTTTTTTTGTATCAATACAATTTGTGAAATATTTTTTTTTTTTTACAATTAGACATTTCTCGCTGGTATTGTGGCAAGCTTATCGTATACTGCGGACAGATTTAGTGGTAGAACAAACTCGTATTATACTCGTATATTTACAGAAAA
>JAHXMU010000075.1:910093-938530 GCA_019455685.1 Philornis downsi
TACATTTTCCTCCCTTTTTCAATAAAAATCAAAATTGTTTTGTGTGCTTAATTGTTCTATGTGTATGTATTTGTATTCTCGTTTTTATAAAACTAATTAACATTTTATTCTTAATTTGAGAATAAAAAAAAAATAGTTTAGTGTCTTCCATGTATAAATTTAAAACTAATTACAGTCTATCGTTTTAAATCATTGTCTTCCTTAGTAGTAAATTAATTATAAAAAATAAACTTCACTTGTAAATTACACTAAATATTTACACAAAAATTAATATACACGACATAAGAAATTCATAGTTAGGCACTTGAGATAATTTTTTTTTTTTTAATGAGTTTTACACACGCTCAATATAAAATTTGACTAGATTTACAGATACAAAATAAGAAAATATATATTAATTAATCTTATACAAATCAAAACATTTGCAAAAGTTTTGAAATTAAAATAAAAAATCCCTGATAATTTCTATTAGTTGTTATTTTTTCGCTTTCTCTTTTTGAATACTTTATGTGTTTCCAATATAACTTGGTTGAGACGGGCAGTCTTGAAGTTGTTCTGTATATTCTTTTGCATTTTTCAAACACTTTTCTTTACTGTTCTTGCCACAAGGATATGTAATCCAAAATTTCCTCATCATCAGGAGTGCAATCTTCTTCATCCAAATTGAAGTTATCATAAGATTCGAATTTCAATTGAAGATTTCCATCAAAGTGAGGTTGCTGCTGCTGGTTAACGGTCTGTTGCTGGTGATGTTGGGGTGACGGCAGTTCGGGCAAGTTATGGGGTTCAAAGTTCCCCGAATCATAGGACAAGCTGGAGTTGAATGATGAGGTGGGTGAGTGACAGCTTTGTTTGTTGTTATCGAACTGTGTATTGTGCTTGGGCGAGTAGGAATTCAGCGAGACAGGCGATAGCAAAGTGGTGCTGTTATTATAAGAGTTCAAATGGCCCGCCTGTAAATTTAATTCCATCAGCGAAGGCAACGGGCTGGTTGATTGAGTACAGAACACGGGTATTGTGTCGGTGTTATAAGTGGAAGCCGTGGAGGAACTGCTGGAGCTGAAGGAACTGTTGCTGGCGGTGTCACAATTAGCATGTGCCTCTGCTTTTGAATGTGTTGCTGAGGAAGTACTTACGACGCCATTTAAATCCTCTAGCAAATCTTGTAATCTTCTAATGTACTCAACCGCAATGCGCAAAGTATCAACTTTACTAATTTTCTTCTGGGGACCTCGACCGCCACCTTTTGTCAAATCGGCTATGATGGTCTGGGGGATATGTTGACGCAGCCTTGAGAAACTATTATTCACTTGTTTGACGCGATTACGTTCACGAGCATTGCGCCGTAAAACCGACTGCGTTTGATCCGTATTATAGGGTTGAGGACGCGTAGCTTTGTGCGAATTACCATCATCCGCAATGGGATGGGGTTGAATCTGCGGATATTTCAACATTTTGGCGGTTGTCACGATTGTGGTGGGAAATAAATGTTGTGAATTAGTTGGGCTACAAGTAACACTTGACATTGTTTGTTATGTATATTTTTTTTTTCAATTTGTGTTTCTTTAAATCAAAGTCTTTTAGTTGCAAGTCTTATTTTTAATAATTCTTGTTTTGTTTGTTGATGTATTGAGAACTGAGAACTTGATCCTACGACACCTTGTTTAAGAATGAGACCCTTTGTCCTAAACCTTTGCATTAAGTACTTGGCTCACACTCAAGTTGCCATAGTTTCCAAATGAAAATATTGTGGTTACCTGTGTGAAAAAAGAAACTCTCACCGAGAGACACACAGGCAGATAGAAGTAAAGAGAGAGAGAGAGAGAGAGAGAGTGAGAGTAGAAGTTCGTGTTACCTGTAAAATACCTGTGATCTTTTCTAAACAGGTAACATAAATGAGCGTAACGCGTTTACTCTTTTACTCAGAGAATAATAAATAATAATCAGGTAAATTGTCTGCTCTTTCTCTCACCGCCAACCATTGATGATCTTTTCCACTCACAAAATCTTATCAGTTTTTGTCCGTTTCAGGTATTGATTGTTTTGTTGCACAAATCCTTGCCAGACGGTGGGAACAGTTTTTTTTTATAAGTATCTTCAATGAATTCTGTGCAGATTTATTATTACCCCTACTTATGCAGGGGTTTGAATACTCTCCAGAGTACAGCATGTACTATATGAGAGAATTTTTTACTGATAATATTTTAGAGAGTTTAAGCCATTTGGAATTGTGTTTCTGCCCTCATATCTGTACTTCTTTGAAAAGAGCATATAGTTGCATTTTGCAGCAGCCTGAAGAACATGGGAGAGCGCAAAAGTTTAATTTCTTAAACTTTTGATTTGGAAAATTTACGTATTTTTCCTGCGAATTCGCAGTCACTACCTTTGCAATTTACCAGAGTTTTGTTCATTGATTGGTAATATTTAACTTGCACTTAACCAAATAATTTGATTTCAATTCCTTGCTGAACTGTTCTGCTTACAATATTTTTTACAATAGTGTGATGTGAAAGTACTAGCTTGATTTTACATGACAGCAATGATATAAAACTTAATAATTCATTACAGGTTTAAAAGCGCATACTCACCTTTACTAAGTTAATAAAGTCTTCTATATATAAAAAAAAATCAATTGCTGTGCGTTAGTCTCGCTAAAGCTCGAGAACGGTTGGACCGATTTGGCTCATTTTGGTCTTAAATTATTGGTAGAGTATTCCGAAAGGTTTAAAGGTTTTATTTGAAGTGATAGATGGCGTTGGAGATGAGATTTTTGCAATTAATTTTTTTTTTTTACCACATTAACATTTTGAAGGCAAAACAACGTTTGCCGGGTCAGCTAATATTAAATAATTATATATTTGATTTGTTAATTCCTAAGAAAATTCGAAAAAATATAGCTGCATTACATTTCACCACTTTTTGCTAATATTTAGAGCACTTCAAACTAAAACTGTTAAAAAAAAACAATATGGTGGTGTATTTTGACGACACTCGAATTATTCGGTAGAACATTATGGTCTAACGTACACAGTTTCAATCAGCGATTGTTTTCAAAGCCATTTTACCACAGCGGTTCTAAAACTAACCGACCTAACAATGAAGACACAAAGAAGTTTGGAAAAAATCATCTATGATTATTCTTAATTCATAGTGCTTGTGAGGGCGGTCTCAAAACTAGTCGATCTAACAAAGAAGACACAAAAAAGTTGGGAAAAATTTTCTTTATTTTTCAAAATAATCTCCTTTTAGCTCGATATACTTTTTCCAGCGATATTCAATAGCTTCTATTTGCTGTTTATAGCAAAAACTGCTAAATTCCTTCAAATAGCTGTCAACCGCAGACTCCACCTCTTCACTTTGCAGTTGTAAGCGAAGGAGCAGACTGCCCCAATAATTTTTAGGGAACATAGCCTCTGTCACTGTGTCAGTCGTGTCGTGAAAAATTCTGCCTATCGTACGGAACAAACGAGCGTTAAAAAAAGATGATTTCGCAACGTGCTTCAGCTCTTTTGGTTCCTTTGGCCGTTGGGGCCACTTTGCAGGCTCAACAACAGCGTGGTATGGCCACTTTATAGGCCATTTCCATCCGCTTGAAGTCTGTAAAGAACATCCAGAAGATTACGCAATCCATGAAGATGGTATCCGCTGCCAAATATTCGCGCGCTGAGCGTGACTTGAAGGCTGCCCGTCCCTATGGTTTGGGAGCCCCACAATTTTTCAAGAAGACCGAAATCAAGCCCGACGAGAAGGCCGATCAGAAGAAATTGATGATTGCCATGACATCTGATCGTGGTCTGTGCGGAGCTGTCCACACTGATGTCGCCCGTTTCATCCGTAATGAATTGGCCTAGGACGACTCCAACACTAAGATCATCTGTGTTGGCGACAAGTCACGTTCCATCTTGTCCCGTTTGTATGGCAAGAACATTTTGATGGTTGCCAACGAAGTCGGTCTTTTGCCACCCACCTTCATTGATGCTTCCCGCATTGTTCATGAAGTTCTCAAGTGTGGTTATGAGTACACTGAGGGAAATATCATTTTCAATCGCTTCAAGTCGGTTGTTTCCTACGAATGTTCCCAATTGCCTATTTTTGGCGCATCCACAGTAGAAAAGTCGGATAAATTGGCCGTCTACGACTCGTTGGACTCAGATGTCATCCAAAGCTATTTGGAATATTCTTTGGCCTCTCTTATCTTTTACACCATGAAGGAGGGTGCCTGCTCCGAGCAATCTTCTCGCATGACTGCCATGGACAATGCTTCCAAGAACGCCGGTGAAATGATTGAGAAGTTGACACTGACATTCAACCGCACCAGACAGGCTGTCATTACTCGTGAGTTGATTGAAATCATTTCTGGTGCCGCCGCCTTGGATTAAGCATTCAAACCAATATTGTGTACTAGCCAGCCCTAGATATAACATAATTCTACAATTCGAAGAAAATCGCAACACAAAATTCAAACGAATTCAAAATTCGAAACTATACAAAAAGAACAGCAATTGTAAATTGTCATTGCATTCAATTTTCAATTTTTAAAATAATTGCTATACATATTATAATCCATTCTACTCAATACTTTTCGAAAACGAAGAGTGATTACTGCGTAAAGTTTAAATAAAAGATAACATAATTTTTTTTCTTTATTGCTTTGAATATTGATAATTATGAAACAATTAACCAAAACAAATTAGTATTAGTTTAAAGCCTCAACGTCTTGTAGACTTTATAGAGGCGAGTTAGATATACTGCGAATATTACGTTATTTACATATACAATATTTTAAGATGAAAGAGGAAAAAGAAACAAAAATATTTTATATATATTTAGAATTTAGAATATTTCTAAATCAGAAGTTCTTCTACGTTGTGTAACAAATAAGTTTTAAGCAACGTTTCTTCATTTTCAGCGAAGAAATTCTCGTTTTAACCTTTAAATAAGGAGGTAAATGATTAAATTCTTGACCTGAAAATTGTATTCGGTGTTACGTGGTTTCAAACAAAAACCTTATTACGCTTAGATTGCTACTATTTCTTGTATTAAAACTGTTTTGATTTCTGTTGAACTTTATAGTATGATGGCCTATACTACGAACGCATTTAAAAACGTATAATAAAAGCTGCAGAAAAACATATTTATGTAATGAAACTGTCGAAAATGTCATCGAAAGATTTGCCACTATTTTCAATGCCTTTGACTGAACCCTTTACAAAGATTTTAATTCCCCACTTTTCCTATATCCGTATACAACAGCTAAGTAATTGAAATTGCTATGGATCAACGCTTTATACACCAATAATCCAGTATTTCGATCAAATTTATTATTGAATTTATATAAAAATCCAAGAACCTGCGCTGACTTCATTTTCAAGTGTTAAATGTGACGATCCCAAAAAAGGTTACTTTGAAGGTATAAGCCTAAGTATTTTATAGTATTGACTTCTCCGATTTCTTTGCCATCGACATAGATAACTAAGTTCCTGCTGTGAGCATTATATGGGCTAAAACGAATATATAAGATTTGTTTTATCAGAGTGTGAAAATAAATTATTTATTCGTGCAAATTCTGATATGAGAGAAAAATCACGTTCTGTATAAGCTTCAACTATAGTTTTTCCATTTTTACAAATTCACTGAGATCGTGTACTTTTGATGGCTCAAATAAAAATGCTAAACAACCTAAAATATATATTTTATAAGTTTGCCACTTTTCAGTAAAATTTTTTTTTTCGAATACTGCCACTATATATGTATACCTCAAGTAGGCTAGTTTTGGGACCGCTCTCGTATAATACCTATACTCACATATTGTCTTAAATTTTAGGTAGAAAGCACCTGTAAATATGATACGAGCTCTTGCATACGACCCATCCGGAGTAAGTTATTTTAAAACTGGAATAACCGATGATTATGACTTACTTTCGCAGAAATCAGTTAGAAGAACTATTGCAGAAATTCCCGCTGAAAGTCTTCACAAAGAAAAATATTCCACTATCGAAGAAAAAGTAGGTACACTTGCAGGGTTTAAAGAGATTCCTTCTATCAGATTGCCATTATTTTTGTGATAATTTACCGTTTAGACACTGATTTTGGTTAAAAGTGACCTATTATATGTTTTTTACCTGAACTTTTTTGTTCAGTTTTTTTCATTATTCATAACATGAATTATTTATCGTTTTATTAAAATACCTCTTTTTCACCTTAGTTTAAAAAAGCCCTAACTTGAATTTCCTTACCTTACATATCTTCATAAATATTTCAAAAAATTTAAAATAAAAGTAGTCACTGCATTCTCTGCTTGTCTTAGTAAAAAACTTCGTTCAAAAATGAACAAATTGCTAAATCGTTCCGATATTATTCAGTTTTTTCCTTCTCCTGTAAGGTAGCTAAAAGTTGAGATACGTTCTTTCCATATTAATTATATATGTATAATTTTATATACATATAATTATACATATAATAATTATATATATAATCTTCCATATTAATTATGTATTACATATACAGTGTTGCGCAAAACAAAAGCAACAGAATGCACTCCAGACTATAAATACATAATTTTCATAAAAACAAAATATTTCAAACAAAGCTTACCATTTATTTTCACAGAGGTATTATTATGCTATAAAATCAATACATTACAACAACAACAACAACAATTGCGTTTAAAAGAAATATGGAAAAATGTACAACAGAGCCGGAATTCACTTGCGCAAAACAATAGCAACAAAATCAATATTTTATGTATCCGCCCTTGTTTTTAATAACATCTTCGCACCTTTTTGGCATCGAGGCAACTAATGAATAAAAACAATCCTCCGGAAGGTTTTCCCACTCAGTTTTCAACTTGTTGAATAGCTCCTCTTTGTTGGAAAACCGATGTCTTGCCACTCTCCTTTTAAGGATGCCAAAAAGGTTTTCAATAGGATTCAAATCAGGTGATTGTGCCGGTCAATCAAGAGTTTGAATCCTATTGTTTGTTAGCCACTCTTTTGCCACTTTCGATGTGTGTTTCGGATTGTTATCATATCGAGTATATATATATGCATATATACATATCGTATATAT
Source organism: Philornis downsi (assembly GCA_019455685.1). Classification (NCBI taxonomy): domain Eukaryota; kingdom Metazoa; phylum Arthropoda; class Insecta; order Diptera; family Muscidae; genus Philornis; species Philornis downsi. The sequence goes on from JAHXMU010000075.1 coordinate 917,162, forward strand.
ATAATATAAAATGGCATCACTGTAAGTAGGGGCGTGGTTACTGAAAACACAAATAGTATATTAAAGTGGCAATCTCGTTAGAAAAATTAGAAAAGGGAGCAGAGAACGCATTACTGGCTTATATTGCAACGAATCAGTACATTTCCATGGCACTGTGGATAGCACTCCTTGGTGGAGGGTACATAAGTTTCCTCTCATTCGAAGTTTGCGGTTCTGTATTTTTTCGCACGTTTTCGGCTTTTTCAACTCCTGCATACAGCTATCGGCCGATAGCAGACGTTGCTATTATCCTTTCTTTTATTATACATCGAATTTGCCCTGTAAAATTATCGAATCTTAACAACGAGCAGTCTCATCATTAAGTTTATAACCTCGTAGAAAATGTTACAAATATATGCTTTTAGATTTTAGCATACTTGCAGCGGAAGCTCAATATATTCAGTTTTTTGGACATCCACTTTATGACCTCCCTAAGTTTTACCAAATTAACTAATTCGTCTAGACATACCAATACTATGCTCTATTTTTAAGTTGTAGTAAATATTTTACTCATTAGTAAGATAAAACCAGGAGTCATTTTCATCTCAGAATTATTATCCGAATGCATTGTAGTAAATTTCGTTAGGAAATTCTAACAAACGTTACACAAATCTGCAACATGTGGTGAAAGCCTTAAGTAATATTGCTGATAAAATGTCATTTAGCGAGCGTCACGTAGCAAAACAAATTATATTCAGATTTCACTGCCAATGGCTTAAGACAACTTGCTACATCCGTATGGAACACATTATCGTTAGAATGCAATTTTATAGCGGAGCAATACATAAACTGTTACAAAGTTTTTGCTTTTCTTACGCCCAGGATAAACATGAAGTCATATTGGAAGAAACCAACTATAAAAATCTGAAGGAAATCGAAAAACCCACTTGGTGGTACTTTTATTGAATGGCCTCTGTTTATACATAAATTTTACAACTTTATTGGTATTAAGCTTTAAATAACAATAAACGTTAAAGCGAAACAAATGACTTTATTCCAGACCACAACGTAACAACTGATGCTGGACATGTCGATCATCGTCTGTCTACGTATGATGACTGCTCGACATCATGAGATGTGATTTCTGGACTACTCATTGCTCTTCCCAGCCCCGACGGAGGAGTACTCCTATGCATGTGCCTACTACTAAGTAACAAAAATCTGTATCGCCTGCATTGTGATGATGGCCGTTTTCGTTCTTCTACTGTTGTCACTGCAAATATTTCATTGAACAAGTTATAATTTCATTAAAATTGTTGACATTTCTGAGAGTCTACATTGAAGTTCTTTTAGGCAGAACTAAAACTCTTTGAGATATTTCCCAGTGTGTTAATTAATTTAAGCAGTGCACAATGTGAACGAATATTTTTGCTCTTGTTGCAGTTGTACGGGTGGTGATGGCTGGGAAAAGACACCGAGTGAAGTCTATCACATGGCAGCGCTTGAGTATGTCCATTTGAGTAAGTTCACTACGTACGTGATAATAGTTATTGCATCCTCTTCATATTCGATAGGCGGGTGTTATGGAAAGTTAGATGTTAAGTTTGAAATGTTTCTAAACTCGTTAGTTTAGATAATCGATTTTATAATAATTTTATATTCTTTATCTATTTATTGAATTTTGCTAACTGAAATCCGTACAGTACTTTGTCATTTTGAATTGTTTATTAAATATCGTTCTACGATTTGTATCAGTAGTTCGATAATATTACTATTGTGAATTAAAAATATCACTCAAGTTAAAGCTTTCAAATAAGCGACGAAGTCTCATCATAGTTATCTAAATTGTAATACTTCACTTCAATTTTACCCATCATATGGTGAGCAACTGCATAGTGCCAAAGTAAACGAATTGAATTTACTAATTCTTTTGTTTCATTTTCTCGCACGCTCATCACATATAACTTCTCTCTAAGAAAACATATACGAAGTCCAAAGCTATAGTCGTTTCTAAAAATAGCGACTATAACAATTACGTCACAGACCGGTCACAACTTAAAATAATAGTCTCCTCTACCTGCCCCTACCACTTGGCTACCCATCACCAAGTCCGCATACAATCCACTCCAGATCCATCAGCTATCACCCCCGCAATTCCCCTTCAACGCTCAACATAGTTTATTCAAAATGTATGTTCAAAATATTTACAATTGTGAGTACACAAAGTCAAAAATATCAATATTACAATCCTATTTTAACAGAGAGAACGGATATAACCCCAGCATGTTCGAGAGCGATAAATTTTGCATAAATACACTCAAACTAACTCCTTGAAATACATTTTGTAAATTCCTGCAAAGATATGTGTCTCGAAAATTAGTACATTTTTTACAGTATCAGTTCTCATGATGCATTAGCATTTCTTTGTCGAAAATGTACTGTCAATTTACCTTCAAGTTGTTAGAGAAATGGGTCAATATGTATTTCTCCCTTTCAAAGTTAATCTCTAAGAGTTAAGCTTCTTGTCTTGAGTATTGTCGATGATCCACGAAAACAAATGATGTCGAAATGATGTTTCGCAAACGGCAATGAAATGATGGGCAATAGGTTGTATCGGAAGAAAAAGGTGTGTAAATACATTCAGTCAAAAAAGTACCGATCTCTTAACAAGTGCGCTTAAAAGCATTTCAAAAATTCTTTCCTAAGTTGTCACAACTGTCCCCTACTCTAAAGCGGAGTCTGAGTGTGATTCAGCATTTTGTTTCTTTACAGTGCTCTATTTTGTCAGTTCACACTTAATGTTTTGCGATTTCCATAATGGGTAAAAATATTTAACAAAGAATTTGCCTCAAATTTTGTATTTCAAATGGAATTTCCTGTGCCGAAAATATTGTGGAGAATCAACTTTGTTACAGATAAAGAGCGGTCGAGATGTGGCGGAAAATTTGCCTCGCTCATGTGGGTCATCAATATCTTCAGCTTAACGTCGATAAAGTGAATATCATTGCTTAAGTTTAACAGAGACAGCCACTGGAGTTTCTGTGTCTTACAAAAAGGATCTTACCATTTAACACAATTTTTTGTGAGTATGAAAGGGGTTGCCGCTCGACAACTTCTGAAAGAACTAAACAGTCGACCGGGTAAAGATGAACTCACACATCAATTCGTACTATTTTACACAATTTTTTTTATTTGGTATGAAAGGCGGCATAGCTCGACAACTTCTGAAGGATCTAAATTTTCTTCAAAAAGTCAATCGCGTAAAGATCGCCGAAAATATGCTTGAATGAACCAACTCCGAACCACAGTCATAAAATGCATCATAACTGGTGAGAAGATATGGCTGTACGCGTTTGAAATGTTAACCAGTCAGCGAGTTGTGGGATGACGTCTTCCTACTGAGTCGAATCCTGAAAAGACTCATCAAAGTCGATCAAAAGCCAGTAATAATCACGATTTTTTCTGATTATTGCGGTGTTGTACATTCGGAATTCTTGCCAGAAGTTTAGGTGATGAATAAATGGTATTAACTGACTGTCCTGTGATAATTGAGGGAGCAAATTCTTTGAAAAAGCTAAGATTTGATATATTTCTTTGATATATTTCTTTCGAAAATTTTCATCACCATTTCGATGTACCTGTTCTCAGTCGATACAAGACAAAAACTGATCGGATTGATATATTATTCTGTAATGGGCCAACTTTAAAGGCGACACAATAAATAAATATAGGGTGCTTTTTTAGGATTTAAGTTTTTCAGGTTGGCAGCACTGGTTGGTAAGGCGTCCAATCGTCATCTGTTAAAGTGAAAAGTGTACAGTATACTCTGCCTTTTCATCATGGAAAGACTAAGAAACGAGCAACGATTGCAAACCGTTGAAATTTATTATCAAAATTCGTGCTCTGTGACAAATGTGCATCGTTTGATACGACCATTTTATGGTCGTTATAATCGCCCTGCTGAATCAACAATTCGTGCTGTTATCTCCAAATTTTACACCAAATTTACCTTGTTGCACATTAAACATCGACTTGCATACGTAGAGTGCGTACCGAGGAAAATATTGCAGCCGTAGCGACCAGTGTTAATGACGATCGTGAAATGTCAATTCGTCGCCGTTCTCAGCAATTGGGCATGTGTTACTTAACCACAAGGAAAATTTTACATGTCGATTTGGGTTTGAAAGCCTATAAAATTCAACTCACGCAAGACTTGAAGCCGAATGACCTACCACCACGTCAAATTTTTGGTGAATGGGCCCTGTGAAAGCTCAATGAAAATCCGCTGCTTTTGGTGAGCAGCTTATCTCTCGATTTGGCCCTGAGGTTGGCCCCCAGGATCTTGCGATTTAACGCCTCTTGATTATTTTTTGTGGGGTTATGTCAAGTCGTTAGTCTATGTGGACAAGCCGAACACATTGAAGCCTTACAGGATAACATAACACGCGTTATTCGTGGAATAGAGACCGAAATGCACGAAAATTTGACGAAAAATTGCACCTTCCAAATGGGCCTTTTTAGACGGAGCCGCGGACGACATTTACATGAAATTATCTTTAAAAATTAAATGGCAAAGACCAATTTATCGATTCCAACAAAAATTCGATTTTTGAAAAAAACTACGATTAAAAAATCACCCTTTAGCAAATATTTGATGTTTTGTTAACGAATTCAAGATACTTTTTTGAGAAAATTTATACTGGAGATATGTACCAAAGGATTCAGTATATAATTAATACCAGTTTTAAGTCATTCTACGATTCGCGTGGTATAAAATATGGCCAATTTGGGTGTAAAAAAACTCTGAAATTTGCAAATATTTGTGGTGTTACAAAATTTGCTTAGTAAGGCTAAAAAAAAAAAAAATATTGAAATCAGTGCTCTACATATTATACCTTTAAAGGTAAATAAAGTTAAATATAAACATTTTCATTTTAACTTTGACTATTTTTAGGTTTTGGGCAGAGAAAAACTCATACAAGCGGAATTTTAGTTTAAAATAAGGCATTGTATAGTCAACACGTTCAAAAATATCTCCTTGGAAATTTTTCGTAATTAAATTATGTTTGCAGTTGTGGCAAAGTTTCAAACTCTCAGTTTTAAAAAATTTTTAAAATTTGTCAGAAAAGCTCTAGCATAGTTCACAATACATCTTTTAATATGATCAGAATTGTTACTTTTATTAACATACCGATAACCCTTTTGGTAAGTGGTAAGTGCCAATCAACAGTTGTCAAAACTTCATTTCAATTCGATCATTTATGCTTGAGTTTTATCGAATTTTATGTTCACAAGGAGAACTAATCAATTTCATGTGTTGGTTAAACATTGCTTTTTGGTGGAAAAAGATACAGTTCGAGCTCAACAATGACTTGAAAATGTAAGGGGGACTTTTTTACGCCGAAAACAGTAATTGGTGAATGATTCTCTGATTTTAAACGCGGTCGTACAGCACAGATGATGCTTAATGCAGTAGATGTCCAAATTAGCCATCGAATAGAATACTGAGAATTATTCCCAATTATCAAAAAGTAGAGTAGCGAAAGATATCTGGTGTACTAAAGATATCGAAATTTAATTTATTCAACGTTTGTTGCCGAAATTTGGTTATAAAAAAACTATTTTCTGAATGGATATCGGATTTGCTAATGGTTCAACAAAAACATGTGTTACATGACTCATGACACGGTTTGGGGCAATCAATCAATTGTGGTAGTTTAACGTGGGTCTCGCTTTGAAAGCCTTACTCACGATGTGCCATCACACACATGGGAGCATTTTTATTTGCATTTGCGACAGTCAGCGGCCTTTTATGAAACTCAGACTAATCTATGAAGGATTAGTCGAAACATCTTTGAGATAGGAAGCACATTCCCTTGGAAAATTTCCTCGGGGCTTGCTTTTTCTCTCAGCCAAAGTACTTTTGAAGTCACTGGTATGAAGTGAACTTCCTCCAGCTTAGGAGTGAGGCCTACTGCTTGGGGCATTTTAAGTACAGGAAAATGGAATTTTTCACGTAACATTATAATCCGGAATTGAATAGAGTGGAAACAATCTGACGACAGCCGCGATAAAAAAACGCAATAACCGTCTGGTTAGGTCATCGATCATACTGAATAAGAAGAAATGTGAATATTACATGGCATCTTTGGACGAAATCAAAAGAAATTGGGGTCATTATTTTCTATGGCATCGCGGAACGTTATCTTTCACCAAGATAATGTACCGTGTTAGAAGTCGATAGTTATAGTGGCAAAATTGAACATAATGATGTTCATGTTGCTGCCTCATCCACTATGTTCCCCAAATCTGTTGTCTTTATATCAAATATCAAAAGGATGCTACAGAAAAAAAATGTTGATAAAATGATAAAGTCATTGTGGCAAATTTGGACAGGGAACATAAGTTTAGCCGGTCCGAAGCTTCATGTACCCATTTCCATAGATTCCGATACACAGTTTCTTGAATGATGTACAAAATCTTCTCCAAATAATTAGATGTATTAACAACGGCTTACTATCATTCATCACGTTTTGACTTTGTGCGCTTCACCAAAGAAAATTCGATGTTTTTTAGTATTTCCCGCATAAAAAATTTATGGAGAATTTTTGCCCCATTCGGGCATTCAATTAAAGAAAAACGTAGAAACAGGATAATTTCTTGAAAGTTGGACTTAGTTCTTGTATGAGCACGTCTAATCGTAATGAACTAATCTGTGCCGCTTGTGAAACATCAACAAGTTTACTTATGCTGTTTAAAACTCACTCTTACTCATTAGCTCATAGCATCAATATAATATAGTTCAATTAAGATACTTGACGCCACATGAATTAATTCTAATAAATTGCAGTAAAAACGTGATATGATAGATCAATATAAAATGCTTTAGAGGTGCAATTTGTCACCACACATCACTCCAATACCTTGACGCGTTTAGTTCTACCGCAACATCGCCAAGGAACGTGCAACGTATCGACCAGCTTTATATCACAAATCCCATAAAGCTGCTAAGAAAGATGTGGGACACATTGTAAAATAATACTCCACGAAATTGCAATGGCGTATTGATGGCAAAGGCACTTTATTGGATGTAGGTTCACGTCCCGGTGATGTTCTTATTTATTACATACATATATCCTCTAATGCCCCAAAACTTTGACAAGGTTGTTTGCTCAGATATTTCTGAAGATATGGTGGATTTTGTTAGAAATTATTATAAATGCGAATTTTGCATCCTAGATATAGCAACCAAAGATAATTTGCCGATAAATCTGATAGGTCAATTTGATCACGTGATGTCGATGTTATGTTTGCACTGGGGCTTTGAAAAATATATATGATCTCATACGTCCCACGGGTGGCGATTGCCTTTTGATTTTCATTTCATCAAACACTATCTTCGATGCCTACAATTATACCAACAGATATACGAAGTGGTCAGAATATATGAAAGATGTCGATCGTTTCATATCATCTTTGCACTATTCGACGGAGGCTAAGACGGAGTTTGCCGCATTTATGAAAGAAGCTGGATTTTCTGACGTAACTGTTGAAGTAAGGACGAGGACCATGAATTATGAAACCGTGGAAAACTTTAAAGAAAATATTAAATCCGTATGTGGTGCCCTTAATTCTATTCCCATTTCCAAGAGTTCAGAGTTTATAGCCGTTATGTCTAAACTGATCCCACACTTCGATGATCTCAATGAAATGCATTCTAAATTCAGCATGAAATACGATTTGTTAGTGGCCTATGGAAAGAAAGAGAATGCAAACGAGCTTTAATATGAATATAAATAGAAAAATATTTAGTCAATCTAAGTAAATTGGAAAAAAATTAATAATATAATATTAAGAAATTTATATAGCCTAATAGAGTAAATTAAACATTTTGCTGTTTTAGCAAATTTGGTGGTGTTTGAGAACCTGAAACGCACTTATTTTTCTTTAAAATTCCCAGTATATTATGACTGTCAATTGATCTTTACAAAATTCCATTGAAAGTAAAAACCAAAAGCATGTAAAGTAATCGATATAATGAAACAGGAAGGTCGCGAACGAGTCCCTGGAATTTCAACGCCCTAGCCAGTTCGTCCTTATAAATGACATCGTGATTTTAACTGTATTTATATTTCATTTTAATATTTCCAGACTCTTCGTCCAACATTTCACCACTGCCGACTGAACCACCCTCTTTAACTAATCAAATATGCGTGACAACACCCCAGCAAAGGTGTTCGAACAATTTCACATATTTCTCTAATTAAATGATCAAGAAGTCTAAAGAAACGAGCACTGCGATAATGATGCGAAAAACAAAGCATAAAGACTTTGAGAATTTCGCTTCAAAAGCGCTACTAAAGTTAACAATATGGGTTTGGGTACTGGTTTAAATATAGCTCGTGCTTACTGGCTTTTTTGGCACTAATATAATACATGAATTTATGTGTATACGTCGATAAAAATCTACATTTTAAATTCCCCTACATCCTTTACTTCCCTTTATAATCGATTTACGGTGATAAAACAAATGCGTTCATCCCTTTCCTTAAATTTCACCAGGTGTGTTTTTTTTTTTTTTTTTTGCAAAAATGCATTGATTTTCTTCTTGTTGCATTTTGCGACAAATGTCAGTTTGAAAATCTCGTGTCAATTTTCACTTTTACTCTTTGTTTTCTTTTGCAGCCAAAGAAGGGAGTAAAAATTTCTCATATTCATCATGGCCTCTGTTATTCATAACATCAAGGATATCCATACACTTCAGCAACATCATCAGTGCTCATTATGATCAATGACAGGCAATCCTTTTGCTCAATATTCGGAACAACGAAATATTGAAATCCTTTAACAATTGTTCGTCCATTCTCCTTCCACATCATTAACACTTTCTTTTGTCTTCCTTAGTTTTGTTCTTGTGGCCTTTTGTTGTCGACCTCCGTTTTTGCGGCCTTATTCAAATATTTGTATGAGGTGTGTGATGTGGTTGGTAGACGTAGATGTCGATATTTTTTCACAGAGCGCTGGTCCGTCTGCATAGTTTAAATGTTAGGTTTTCAAATTATGCCGCCACCGCCGCCGCCACTGTCAACCATCGCTTTTATTATTTGATATAGTGACATTTGAAAAATCGTTTTCTCTTTCGAAACGCCTTTTTGACAGCATTTCTATGGCTTTTCCACTTCGTTCTGTGGTCTTTGCGTGAGAAATGATATATGGATGGTATGGGGCAAAAGGAAAGGATATGTGTTATGTTTTTGGTGATATGCGTGAAAGTATTGTTTTGTGAGCGGAATGCGCAAATTATTGATTTTGTGGATTTGGTAAAATTTCAAAAAAGGAATAATTTATTGTTATTTCTGCAAAGATTTCGATATGCGTTATTTTGTATGTTTTTGAAACAGTTGCTGCCTAACTGGGTAGGTTTTTTTGTTTCATTACGTCCGCTATCTTACTTTGGTATAAATGAGTAAATACAGAAACAGATAGATAGTCCGACAATTCAAAGTAGCTGAACTTTTAGATACAGTAAATGTATTCGTTCATATTAAACTATACTCATACAACAAACTGTATAATTTGCTCTTAGATGCAGAAAAGTGTTAATTATAATAGGGATTAGTTATAACAGAAATTGTTTATACGAGGTGTGATAAAAAAATAATCGTTATTTTCAATTTTTTTTTTTTTAAATTTTTCCAAAAAGGTATTTATTTATTCATCAATTTCTTTTATATTTCCTTTAAAGTAGTCCCGCTCAGATATAATACACTTGTGCCAGCGTTTCTTCTAATCCTCGAAACAATTCTAAAACGAGCTTTTTGGTATCGCCAACAGCTCCTGTTTCGATTTTTCTTTTATCTCCTCAATCGTAGCAAAACGCCTTCCTTTCATCGGTGTCTTCAGTCTTGGGAAGAGGAAAAAGTCAGCGGAGGCCAAGTCCGGTGAATACGGTGGTTGAGGCATGATTGCGGTTTTGTTTTTAGCCAAAAACTCACGCACAAGCAGCGATGTGTGAGCTGCTGCGTTATCATGATTCAAAATCCATGATTGGTTTTTCCACAATTCTGTGCGTTTCTGACGAATTGCTTCGCGCAAACGGCGTATAACTTCAAGGCAGTATTCCTTATTGACCGTACGACCTTGTGGCAAGAATTCATGATGCACCACGCCATTGCAATCGAAGAAACCAGTGAGCAAAACCTTCACATTTGACCGAACTTGACGTGTTCAAGCGACCAGGACGAGCATCGTCATTGACATCTTCTCGGCCTTCCTTAAACCGGTTATACCACAACTGAATTTGTGTTCTGCTCATAGTAGACTCGCCAAACGCCACAGTCAACATTTCAAATGTCTTTGCACATTTAATTTCAATTTTTACACAAAACTTAATACAGTTTCTATGATAGATCATTTTTTCGAATAGTAAAAAATCGGAGAGCACACCGAAAAGCGACTAACGTTTTTATCTGTCAAAAATAAACTGACAATCCAAAATGGAACGAAATTAAAAAAAAAACGTTTTTTTTATCACACCCCGTCTACCGCAATATATAGGGTGGCGCATAAGTACTGCTAAGAATTGATCAGTGAATACACTTTTTGTTTAAATCTTTTTTCATCTCTTTACAGAATTAATTAAATGATACTTTGGAAATTTATAATGAAAAGGCTCAGCACAGAACAAAGAACCAAAGTTATTCAATTTTACCTTAAAAGTCAGCATTCAAATATTCAGATCATATCGAAATTTCTTTCATGTTCGAAATGCTCCTAGCGCTCCAAAAATTTACCGATTGGTTCAGCGTTTTGGGCAACAAAGGGCTGTCTGTGATCTTCCGCGTGCGTGCTGGAAGACCTCGTGCAGTTCGAAATGAAGTTACCATTGCTCGAGTGCAACAAAGTATTAAGGAAAACCCTGAAACTTCCACCAGCCGACGTTCTCACCACTTAGAGATGTCTAGGCGGTCTTTGCAAAGAATTTTACATATGTTACATCTTTTGCCATATAAGATGCTATTGGTTCACGAGTTAAAACCAAATGATGCACAAGAACGCATTCAATATAGTCGCCGTTAACGTTACTTATGCGTTACCCTATATATACGCATCTAAAAATGCTAAGACTCTGAAGTTTATTACATGAGGGTGGTCGCCTCGACTTAACAAAGAAGACACAAAGAAAGTTGATAAAAATTTTCCATATTTTCCAACATAATCGGCAAACACTCTACTAGAGCATCTTCATGACGCTGCGCACCTAAAAATGCTAGGACTCTGAGGTTTATTACACACGGGTGGTCCCCTCGACTTAACAAAGAAGACGCAAAAAATGCTGGTAAACATTTTCCATATTTTCCAACATAATCTCCTATTAGCTCGATACTCTTTTTCCAGCGAAATTCAACATCTTTTATTCGTTTTTTGTAGTAAGAACTGTCTAACTCATTGTTGGCAAATTTTTGCCATTTGCTCCAGTTTGGAAATAGAAAATTCGTTTTTATTGCGGTGAAACATCGGCAAACACTTTACCGAAACATCTACACGACGCTGCTTTTGCTCTATTGAAAGCAAGCGCGGCACCCATCTTGCGCACAGTTTTCTCATCTTCAAATCTTCGGTCAATATTCGATGTATAGCACTTTTTGAAATGCCTATCATTTCAGTTAGCTCACGCATCTTCAGTCAACGATCATCCAATCCATTTTGTGAATTTTCTTAACCGTGTCTAGCATGGACACCTCAATTGGTTGACCACTAAGGTGTTCCTCTTGGCAGCTCGTACGGCCTCGTTTAAACTCTGCTACTCAATATTGGGTGGACTGAGACCTTTCAATTAGAAGTATTGAATTATATAACGGTGACCAATGTTTTCGATATTTACAAATTCATTGAGATCGTTTATTTTTGATGGCTCTAATAAAAATTAATAACGTGGCGCCTTGAAACTTAAAACAAATGCCATACGCTCGTGCCAATATTTTACAGTCATAAACGAAGGAACAGATTCTCCCAGAGTAAAATCTAGCTTGGCTTTAATATTGGCTGAACTGAGACCTTTCAAATAGAAATATTGAATTATATAATGTTGACCAATTTTTCCATGTTTACAAATCCACTGGGATCGTTTACTTTTCACCAAAATAATTTTTTGTCAAACCACTGGGACCATCTGTACGTCAAGTCGACTAGTTTTGGGACTACCCTGGTACGATCCTTATTTTCGCAGTTTTATATAAAAATTCTTAAATAATAAAAAAAATTGATTTAAAAGTTTTCGGTTACGAATACTGTATTTGTGATGATGTTAGATCTGAAATGTCAGCAATGTGTTATTTTACACATTTATGTGTATATCTAAAATACACATTTGTAATATAATATTCCCCCTAATATTCTAATGTCTAAAATGTTATCCAGCTTGACAATAAACTAAGTTTATGTGAAAGTAAAACATTTAGCCCCTACCACACGAATGCCAACAAAAAAATATAACAAATATGGGCAATCGTATGACCATTAAAAAGCATCCCCTAATAAAAAGATCTGTTGTTGTTTTGTTTATCAGCTACTGCCGCACTATGAAGTTTTAAATGCTGCACGTAGCAGTGTGGCAAAGTTTACATTAGTATCTCTCGTAAATACACCTGCCACGCGCCGTCAATATTGTTTCTTTGTCTGTCTGTCTGTCTCTCCTATACCAAGCTGAACTCCATTCCCCACTGCAGCAACGTAGAGTTGTTAATGCAGTGGCAATAATAACAGCAGCCGCATGCAACAAACAACAAGCACTGTCTACTGTCTACTTGTTGTAGATTTCTTCTTGGGGTGTCTCGCATTTAATTAAAATATTTAAATAAAATCATATGAATATCCGTGTGGCTCTGTGTGTATGTGTTATAAACAAATACACTCCATTTAAATACATACACATGTGGAGTTACCATCACTACCACCATCACCATAAATGAGTAATGAAGTTCCTGCAACAGGACAACCTGTTTTGTTGTGGAGAGGGAGGATTGCTTTGTTCACTCAGGGTTTCCACTTAATTTTCATTAACTTTTCTTACAATTCGAAGCACAAATTACAAGGGATAAATTCCTCTATAAGTAACAAGTTGCCTTCTGAACCCTTTTTACCCTGATAATCGTAAAGGTCTGGGACACGTGCTCAGTTGTTCCGGAACTATGCTTTAACTCTGCAATGACGCATGGCGTTCAAGGGTCCCCAGCGCTAGACCGTCACTCAATTTTTATGAACATTTATGATAATCGTATTTCAATTGGGTTGTCGTTTTAGATGTTTATCCTTAATGAAAGGATAATTTAAGTTGCGCCTGCATTTAAGTTTCTTTCATAAGAATCTGATAAACTCAAAGGGGGGAAAGCAAGTTTAATTTAGCACAACTAACTTGTTCATTATATTCCTTCTTACAGAAGGTAAGGCAAATAATATTTCATAATTTAAGATATAATTAATATGTATTATGAATATTGAAGATATACTATCAAAAGTTGTGGCAGCAAAGCCTATCCATTAAATCGCTCTTTGAAAAAAGTGATTTGCATAGGATGCATAGGAGAACAAATTATTATAGTCAGTGAGTAAAATTATTATGAAAATATTTGCCACGGTTAAGAAGACACACCAATTAACTGATGAAGGTGATCTGGATTAAGTATTATGAAAATCGTAATAAAAATAGTGTAAAGAGAACAGTAAGGGAAAGAAATAAAAAACGAAATTATATGTAAGTGGAAGAAACGGCCATTGCCAGCATACGATAAAAAATGAAAAAGACATGACATTTTTATCCCAGATTAGTTTAAAAACATGCTTCGTCTCTGCGGACAATTTTTTTTTTTCAAATTTGTAGACCAGTTTAATTAATGTAAACAAGGAAATTGAATAGGTATTATTAAGAAATAATCGATTTAAAGTTTGCCTTCGCCGAAAGCAAATCTGGATGTGTCAGATGAATGGTATGGAGGAGAATCGCGAAAAATGAGGAAGACCTTAATCGGTATTATTATTGGAGGAAATTTCGTGGCAACCTGAAGAAAAACTTGCAATTATATTAGAAATGACTCAGCAAGTAATTGCATTTCGATTAGAATCGTTGGGAAAGGAATTATATTTCATATGAACACTTTAAAAAAAAAAAAAAATGAATTTGGGTTGAACACATTCTTAAAATAAGTACTACTACTACTACTCTAAACTATCACTTTTTTTTTATTTATTATCGATGTTCGATGTTATCTGCTTTCAGGTCTTAATCCGGTTCAAGATCGTTTAAAATATTATTAATTCAAAATCTTGGAAAATCGATTGTATTTACACAACTGGGTAAACAGATAGCTATTTGGGTATTCGCCATAATATCATCTTAAGCGCCCTTAGCTGATTGTGCTTTCTTGAACATCATCACCATCTTAAGGGTCTATAACTTCACAAAACAATTGAGAAGTTCAGCCCACAGATACGAAAATGTTCTGAACGAAGAGCACAAATTCTGGTCTATGCAAACGTTTTCTACCAAATTTTACTTGAAATGAGTAAGTGAAACTTAAAATAACTAAAATTTACTTGATCTAAGTACTTGTGGAAATAGTGCGTATTTAAAATAAGTATGCAAACTTTCTCGAATAATTTTCCAACTTATTTTGAGTAAGGAGGTACTTGTCGGCATATGAATATCAATTTTACTCAATTTAGTTCGTTTTAACTCAAAATTAGTTTATGCAAGGGTTTTTTTGCATCATACTATACGAATCATGCACTACGAAAACCAAAAGGAGAGCAAATCTTATGGACCATGTGGTCATGCTTCACACCGCAACGACAACCAAAATGAATATTCATGGAAAAAAACTCATATTGTGTACTTTATGGCATCAATTTGGTGTTGTGTATTATGAATTTCTCAAGCCGAACGAAATTATTCTGTTGCATAATAATGCTCGTCGATATGTTACCACGCCGATCAACACCTATGTATGTACTTAGAAATCCCCAATTGGGAGGTGATGTCCCATCCGCCGTATTCACAAGATATTGTGTTTTCCGATTATCACTTCTTCCACTGTATGACATACAGCCTATCTGAGCGACGCTTTACATTATACGAAGAAAGTAAAATTAGATCAATGCCTGCACATTTTTCAAAAATCAAACTTGCTGTAGATGCCACATTCGTATGCTGCCAGAAAGATTTTAGTAACAACAACTTGTTATTTTCCCCTGTTACAGAAAACACGGCGAAAACAGGGCTCAAAAATATTTTCTACAAAAATTATACACCGATTTTGTTCTTGAATTGACCGATCGTGCCACTACGGTCAGTACCACCGGATTATCCATTTTTCAGTTTCAAAAATAAAATTAAATAAAACACACATAAAACTATGTTTTCGATGAAACTTTCCATTGCAATGCGTGGACCTGGCCATTACGTATAGAATACGATGTCGTTCAAATGACCGCCTCTGGATTGGTTACAGCAGTGGATTCTTTTGAGATAGCTTTCGACCATTTTTTCGCACATTTTGGGTGGTATTTTGCGATAACTTGACGAATTTCGGATTTCAAATTTTGCAATGTTTGGAGATTTTCCGCGTAAAAACAGTCTTTGACGTAGTCTAACGGCGTCAAATCGCATGGTGGCGCTTTGGAAACCACAAAAAGAAAAAGGTTCAGAATGGAAAATATAGGGTGATATTTTTAGGATTTAAATTTTTCAGATTGGCATCACTGATTGGTAATGGCGTCCAAACGTCATCTGTCAAAATGAAAGTTGTACAGTATACTATGCCATTTCATCATGAAAGACTAACAAACGAGCAACGATTGCAAATCGTTGAAATTTATTATCCAAATTCATGCTCTGAGACAAATGTGCATCGTTTAATACGACCATTTTATGGCCGTCATAATCGACCTGCTGAATAAACAATTCGTGCTGTTGTCTCTAAATTTCATACCAAATTTATTTTGTTGGACATAAAACCATCGACTCGTATGCATAGAGTGCGTACCGAAGAAAATATTGCAGCCGTAGCGACCAGTGTTAATGATGGTCGTGAAGTGTCAATTCGTTGCCGTTCTCAGCGATTGGGCATGTGTTACTCAATCACAAGGAATTTTTTGCCCCAATTGGCTGAGTTGAACTTGGTTGACATGTGGTTTAATCAGGACGGTGCAACCTGCCACACTGCTCGTGAAACAATAGATATGTTGAGGGATGAATTTGGTGAGCAGTTTATCTCTCGATTTCGCCCCGCGTGTTGGCCCCCAAGATCTTGCGATTTAACGCCTGTTGATTATTTCTTGTGGGGTTATTTCAAGTCGTTAGTTTATGTGAACAAGCCGAACACTATTGAAGTCTTACAGGATAATACAACACGCGTTATTCGTGGAATGTAGGCCGAAATGGTCGAAAAGTTGACGAATATTTAGACCTACTGAATGGACATTTTGAGACGGAGCCGCGGACAACATTTACATGAGATTATCTTTAATAAATGGCAAAGACCAATTTATCGATTCCAATAAAAAATTTTAATATATGATGCAAATTTGAGTGTTTTATTTGATTTAAAAAAAAAAAAACTACGATTAAAAAGTCACCCATAGAAAGCTTGTAAAACGTATGCATTTAGAAAGCTCTCCAGCACTCCATTCATGTTTTTATATATATTCACAGAAATTGTATATTTCGGAAAGTAGCCGTCTATCCTGCTTTTGAGTAGAATAATTCTGAGCCTTTATACTTTATTCTTAATATTCTGGTGTCGGTCCTGCTGAAATCGCAAAGTAGCAGTTTCCAAAACGCCACGCTATTTGATTCCTTTTACCACATTGTCGGTACGATATATGAATATCGACGTCATTTAATAATTTGAAACTATTTAACAAACGCCACTTCACTCTGCATGAAATCCAAACCTTTTCCTAGTCAACATTTACATCTGTATTTCCATGTTTCGTCTACCGCAGAAAAGATATTGAAATCGATCGATAGATTACAACAAATACCCGAAGAGAGAACAACAACATCGTGAAACCCACAGCGAACTGATATAAAGAAACAATCATTACAGTATACAAAACTAAAGGTAAAGGGCAGATGTTTTTCACGTTGACTGAACTTGGCCGTTTGTTTAAAGAGTGACCACAACTAATGGCCTGTGCCACTGAATTAAAGGCTCGACCAGCAAACAGCAACAACAACAACCGAAACAGAAACACAATCGCAGGATGAAAGATAGTTTTCTTTTCCTTGGTTTGTATGCTCCGGTTGCATCCAAATCAAACTTGAAATCAAACCAAAAAAAAAAAAAAGAAAGAGAGAAAAAAGAACAAATGAACATACTCTAATCTTTCGCAGACTGTTGGACGGACGCAATCGCAGTCGCAAAAACCAAATAGGCATTTGAAATGGTATGGATTGCGGGTCAGTGTCAAATGTACGTTTTTTTTTATTAAGGTTTGGCACAAGTCTGACAGAACAGGGTTAAATGATAGTCATCAGTAGCTAAAGACATATGTTGTGCCCAGCCTCTACATGTGCGTTGGTTGAGGAATTAATTTTTAGCAAAGAGATTTGTGCATATGTGATCTTTGTTTTCTTGACTCTTTAACGATATTAAGATATGGATCTTTAATATTTTGATGTAAATGTTTAGACTTCAATCTAATAGACCATTGACCAGTTCCCGACAATTTATCTTGATGTTAAAGATCTAAAGGGTGGCGCATAAGTAACGTTAACGGCGGCTGTATTGAATGCGTTCTTGTGCATCATTTGGATTTAACTCGTGAACCAATTGCATCTTATATGGGAAAAGATGTAACATACATATGTAAGATATAAAATTCTTTGCAAAGACCGCCTAGACATCTCTTACTGCTGAGAACGTCGCCTGGTTGAAGTTTCGGGGTTTTCCTTAATACTTGGTTGCACTCGAGTAATGGTCACTTCATTTCAAACTGCACGAAGTCTTCCAGCACGCACGCGGAAGATCACATACAGCCCCTTGTTGCCCAAAACGCTGAACAAATCGGTAAATTGTTGGGGCGCTAGGAGCATTTCGAGCTTGAAAAAAATTTCGATATGATCTGAATAATCGAATGCTGACTTTCAAAGTAAAATTGACCAACTTTGGTTTTTTATTTTGTGCTGAGTCTTTCCATCATAAATTTCCCAGGTATTATTTAGTTAATTCTGTAAAGAGATGACAAAAAAGACTTAAACAAAAAATGTATTCACTGATCAAATCTTAGCGTTAGATTAGAGAGAGATTACTCGAATCGATGTTAATCGTATAGTGTTTAGGAGAAGAATATTGTAGATGGGAATCGTCAGAAGATCCCGAGAGATATTAGAATAGTATACGCCGCACGCAGAAAAAAATCCAAACATTTCGGTTTCCTGCAATCATTTTCCAATTCGTCACACCAATATTTGATAGTATTTTAGAAGCCTGGTTCTTCCAACGGATCAGCTCTGCTCCAATCACACATTTCACACCCGGTGTTTTGATAAACTTCGTTACGTCAATGTCGGCATATGGCTCACATATGTCACCATTCATACGACGCCGGTACCCTCCCTTAACGATGGTGGGCCCACATATTTTATGAAGTACATTCTTCTTCAAAACTGTCCGACCTAAGTCATCTGCTTGTGTCGTAACTTAGTATTCTGCGCTGTAAAATGAGAAAGTTAGGGTCAGTATCTGATATAGTGAGTTTTTTGTTCGCCATTAAATGGTGGTCTAAGCCCATAATAGCACCTATTTACTAGGAATTGTCTCCTAGTTTCTGGGCTGATATCAATTGTTTTATTGGCGGTGGGGCTAAAGTAGATAAACTCATATAAAACTCTAAGATTACAGATATCTACTTTCATGCAGCACCCCATATGTATGCGTTCTCTTTTGTTTGTTCGCCGAAATAAATAATCTCTCCTTGTCAATGTTTGAGGAGGCTGCAGTAACATTTCGCTGCTTGTGGTCAATGCTTACTACGGTATAAGCGAACGTAAGCTGCTTATGGTACTTTGTTTACAGTTTGCCTTATAATTATATTGCAGAGACTGTACGATGACGCGCTGGCACAAAATGAATACCTACCTTGGCATAAAATGAATCTAGTGAAGACTTTTTGTCGCTCAATATGAAACTGCAAAATTGCATAAGCTTGAAGGGAATATTAAATTTGGCTGTTTTTTTTGCAGTATCGGCCTACGGAAGGCAGCTTTATAGTCGACGGAAAGGTAATATGTGTAAGTTTGTTTTTCTCAGATCTTCTCCGGAATTCGCCGTAGTGGCCATCCGCAGTGATATGATCAAATGAGATCAGAGAGAATAGGCTTTTGCCGTCCACATGTCACACTCGGGAGAAAATTGTCAGCGTTGGCAGATACGCTGATATCGTGATAGTATGTATATATCATTAGGTCTCCTTTGTCCTTATAATTATCAATTATGTATTCAATGAGTCAAATCGGTCTTAAATAGCTGTGACGTTAGACCATCAGCAACCACAACCTTGCTGTTCTAAAGCGATAATTCTAGTAGTCTGATTTCGTCTTGGCTTGATGCTTCTCAATATACGCCATCATCGACGATTGATTTCTTTATTCGTGATTTCTTTATTCGTGTTGTCATCTGGGTGTAGAATTTTCTTTACAACTGTGATACACTCGGTGACCAGATTACTATTGTTGTCCTTACAAAAGGGAGGACCTGTACCGTAACATTTTCTTTTCATATTTTAGTACAAATTTTGGCCTTCACTTCAATCCCAGTACTTTTCTATATCTTTACTCTCCAGCACTGTCCGCATCTATTTTTTTCGCAGACGCTATATGTGAGCTGCAATTGGCTGGAGCATTGCCATGTATATATTGTATCCTGCGGCAGACGCAACACTGCTTTTTTCATTATACCAGTGCTTCTCTGAAAACAGTTTCTCATACCAAAGTATCGTTTTTTCAGCAGTTACCATCGAATGCGAAATATACTGGTTCTATGTGTCACCAATATCAGGATTATCAGGATTTTGTTGTAGTATTTGATAGAGTTTAGTGGTATAGTCTGTGGCTGTCTTGGGGGTAAAGAGCTTCGCAATATTCATGTTTTGCAATTTGTTGTGTACTCGTATGTTGTCTTGTCTCAATCTTACGCGTGTCTCAGCTGAAATGTAGTTGCGATCTGGATCTATGCTAGCACCACGGTTTACTCGTGCATCCATAACACTAGAAGCATCCATCTCCATCTACCAGCATATGATCAATCTGCTTTTTCGTGTTATGATCAATTATGAGGGTATCTGGTTCCACTTATTTCCATGTAATGAGCCGCGGCGTAAGAAATCAATTAAAAAATTCCTTACGGGAGTGTTTCCATGTAGAAAGAGTTTTGCAACTGTTACACTAAGAAAGTCTTTTTACCCTATTTTAACACCAAATCTCTCAGAGCAATTTCTGACGAAGTAAATGCGTAACTCAGCGTTAGAAAGAAATGTCCTATCTAAATGTGAATTCATGCTTTTCTGCATAGTAGCTGCAGGAGATGTCACAGTTTTGGCATCGAACACATGTCAACTTTATATAAATAATAGCAAAAATAAATATAGTATTTTTGAACGACATTGGAGGCTGATTTAAGTCAAATATACACAGTTTTTTCTTTCGATAACTTTGTAACCATTTGGAAGCTAATTCGATCACACTTCCTTCATAGACTTTCACACACTTTTCTTGTGGCAAATTTTTTACCATTCACCATATACAGGAACAGATGGTAATCACTTGGTGGTGTATCGGGATAATAGAATGAATGTAAAGTAACCTCCCACCCAAGCCAATGGAACATTTGCCGATTTGTGTGGCCTGGCGTTTTCCTAATGGAACACAATTCCTTTTCTATCAGGCAATGCTAGCTGCTTCTGTCGATTGCTTCCTTCCGAATTAATCAATCAATTCCACCACCAATTTAACACACAGCAAAAATGTTCCGACTGTCAAAACTGGCTTCGCCGCCGCTTGCGCCGTCTCACCATGATCATTTTCGCTTAACATCGTCGTAGGTGATCCACATTTAATCACCAGTCATCACACGTTTCGGAAACGGGTCTATTTTGTTGCGATTAAGCAGCAATTCGCAGATTGAAATTCGGTCCATGAGTTTTTTTTTGCGTCATCTGGTGTCACCCATGCATTGAGCTTTTTTTGTGTCCAGCCTTATTCAAGTGGTGCTAAGTGTTTTTTTTTTTCTGCAATATTTCCAATTTTATTTATTTTATTTTTTTTTTATTTTATTTTATTTTATCTTATTTTACTTTATTTTATTTTATTTTATTTTATTTCATTTTATTTTA
>JAHXMU010000075.1:938630-1003908 GCA_019455685.1 Philornis downsi
TTTATTTTATTTTATTTTATTTTATTTTATTTTATTTTATTTTATTTTATTTGATTTTATTTTATTTTATTTTATTTTATTTATTTGTTTGTTTTTTATGCTATCGAAAAATGCTTACATGACAATCAGGCTTGACGATGAGTACACTTTTGGCACGAAAATTACAGGAATGGAGTCGATGAAACGTTATTGGCTGTTACAGTATCGCGACCATAAATTCTATTCAGATTTTCATTTGCCTGATTTCGACTTTATCGAAGAAAAACTGTAAAATGTGGCATATTCTCTCCTTGCTAGTGTCCATCTTCAACACGCGTTCAAATGATACTGAGTCAAGCAATCACAAAACTACTTGATTTTTGATAACAAAATCTTGTCTTTCTAACACTGATTGCTCTTACACAACGCGAGATACACCAAAGCCATCCATTGGAAAAATAATAGACCTTTCTTTACTACAAATCATATTTATCAGGGACGTCTGGACAAATACAGTGTTTGGATATTTTAGTAGCATATCCCGGAATCATGATTTTTATAATGTTTACAAAGGTAGACGATAAGCTGCTTATCCATCGTCCTCGATCTTACTATTAGAGATTAAAGGACCACTGGGCATAGGCATAGGAGTTCAGTAACTATTGAGTACATACTTAGCTAAGATGCATCGGTGTTAGCATGTCATATAGATAACCGAAACTAGTTACCTTTGCACTTCAGTTGACACTAGACAAACATCCGATGACATTACCAGCGGTTGTTTGCACCAAAGTCGAATGTGGTTAATTACTAGAGAAATTCTGTAAAGGATTCTGGTTGCTCCTTAAAATATGCCGGTTAGGTAGTCCAAATTAGGACTTAACCTTTCTCCCGAGACCGATATCAATCAACCTTAAATCAGTGTCTATGCAGTTTCATCCTATTCCGTTTCACAGGAATTTGAACATTTTGGAAACAGTACGGAAATATGCGTATTAGAAACTATAGATATTGTGTTATATGATAATAAGCCATATTATGTCGTTATTATTCGTAAACATTTCACAGTGAACTGCTTCGAATAGTTCCATTTGTAGGCGATAGGACTTAGTTTATGCCTTAATTTACAGTTGAAACTTATAGAGGCAAAAGTACCGATTTATTTACCAACAGAATTTGAACACCATAAATATATTTGGTAGCTTCAATATATAGGGTGATTTTTTAATCGTAGTTTTTTTAAAAATCAAATAAAACATTAAAATTTGCATCATATTTTACAATTTTTTATTAGAATCGATAAATTGGCCTTTGCCATTTAATTTTTAACGATAATTGCATGTAAATGTTGTCCGCGGCTCCGTCTTAAAATGTACATTCGGAAGGTCCAATTTTTCGTCAATTTTCGGAGCATTTCAACCTGTATTCCACGAATAACGCGTGTTATGTTATCCTGTAAGGCTGCAATAGTGTTCGGCTTGTCCACATAGACTAACGACTTGACATAACCCAATCAGAAGTAATCAAGAGGCGTTAAATCGCAAGATCTTGGGGGCCAACTTACAGGGCAAAATCGAGAGATGCATGTTGCACCGTCCCGATTGAACAACATGTCAACCAAGTTCAACTCAGCCAGTTGGGGCAAAAAAATTCTTTGTGGTTGAGTAACACATGACCAATCGCCGAGAACGGCAACGAATTGACATTTCACGATCGTCATTAACACTGGTCGCTACGGCTGCAATATTTTCTTCGGTACGCATTCTATGCATGCGAGTCGATGGTTTTATGTCAAAGAAAGTAAATTTGGTGCGAAATTTGGAGATAACAGCACAAGTTGTTGATTCAGAAGGTCAATTATGACGACCATAAAATGGTGGTATCAAACGATGCACATTTGTCACAGAGCACGAATTTTGGTAATAAATTTTTTCACGATTTGCAATCGTTGCTCGTTTGTTAGTCTTTCCATGATGAAATGGCAGAGTATACTGTACACTTTTCACTTTGACAGATGACGTTTGGACGCCATTACCAACCAGTGCTCCCAATCTGAAAAACTTAAATTTTAGAAAATCACCCAATGTTTAGTGGACTGATATGTTGTGCTGAATTGTGATACGTAATCAATTAATTTAGCCGCTTACATTTATTGTCAACAAACGCAAATGGCAAAGTTAACTGTCTTTATAGATAAAGATCCCTATTTTCACTTGCCTTTTTTAGATTCATTAGAAAGCAATTAAAAGCGCTTAGTCCTTCATAAATTGTAACTCATTAATAACCCACTGTCCCACCTGACCCACTGATATCCTGCACATGTTACCCTAATGCCTCTTTATTTGTTGGTCATTTAACATTTGGTAATTATTTACAAACATTCTCAGGGTAACTAAGAAACTAAACACCCCCAATCTTCAACTATCACCCAACAGTGTTCATAGTAATATAAAAGTTTATGGATGAGAAGTCAAGTTAAACATCCTGTCATACATTATATTTTCCTCTTTCGGACACCCTCTGACACGGCTATGTCCTTTTTGAAGTGTAATCAATTTTACTTTTTTTATTACTGTTCAGCTGAAATAACATTTATTTCCATGCTTTTCATCTGAAATTACCAGAAAAAGTAAAAAATTAATACCATAATTATTGATTAATATCGCGGCGTTACCGATTATGAAACATTAATAAGAGAAAAAGTTTATATAATAAGTTTTTGAAATGAAAGCAAAAATTATTTATCTGATTGTTCATCCAATTTATGTTGTATTGACTGTCAAAATGTAATAGCATTAAGGGAGAAGACCATACAAACAGTAATTCGAATCGATTGTTATGACGACAGTAAGCTCTGACGTGTAAATCCTTGCTAAAATAATGGTTTTATTTATTTTTGTGTAACATTTTCTCAATACGAGATCAATTTATGGTGATTAACAGTAAGGTCAAAAACCACTTTTCAAAATAAATGTGTTCCAGTTTTATTGAAATAGTACTCAATTCAGTAATCATATTGCGACAACGCAGATCCTTTTCCTTTTTCTATATTTTCTAATTAAATTACATGTTTTGTTTCTTTTAAAATAAAAGTACTCGAATAAAAGTATTTCAATTATTTAAATCGATTAGAAAATTAAAAATGAAAATAATATTAGCTTGCAGATCTCATCGAATGTATAATAAAACCACATGTGAGTACGATAACAATTTCAAATTGTTTAAATGCAGTGATTTTTACGAAAGTTTGGAAAGTTATGAATTTATTTAAAGTAAATCAGAATTTTGCTTCTGATTCATATTTGAAATAACAGCTCATTTCATACGTTCATTCGTATTTTATCAGAAACGAAATTAGAAACATGCATTGATTGTGTTTCTGTATCGAAACATAATAAAACAGACATTTTGATTCGAGAACTTGAAGCGAAAATACAGTTTTATGCAGTTTCGTTTTTTAGTCTGAGTCAGAACTGAAGGCTTATGCAGATTTTTTTATTGGCAGAGAAAGAGGCTCGGAGCCAAATTGCGAAATGTTAAAATTAGTTCAAATAAATTATTTTTCGAATTTACTATACCAGGCTTTCGAAATACCATCGCAACTTGGTGTGACGAATTGGAGGAGAAGCGCAAAAGGTCGGGACGTTTGAAATTATTTTCTACGGGCGGCGTTTAATAGATAAGTATGTCTATACCAATCGCCACCTAAGAAGAAGAAGATATCAGGCTTTCAGCTACTCAAAATATTTGTCTTTTTTATGAACTAAAACCTTTTAATGAAATACAAACAAAACGTTTCATAAACTGAATCGGAATCAAAATTGTTTCTAATTTTGTTCCGAGTGTAAGAATTAAAATCGAAACTTTTCGTTTCGAGTATGTGAATCAGAACCAAAACTGTTTATAAGTTCGTTTTGAATGTATGAAACAGAAACAAAATTCAATACAATTTGAATTCGGTTGCGGGAATTAGAATAAAAACGTTGTTTTCGATTTAGATTCCAAAGACTGGAACAAACCAAACTATTTTCCAGTTGAATTTTGATTCGCCGGCGGCTCCTGGCGATGTAAAAAACAAAAACAAAATTCAATACAATTTGAATTCAGTTGCGGGAATTAGAATAAAAACGTTGTTCTTGATTTAGATTCCAACAAATCAAAACTATTTTCCAATTTAATTTCGTTTCGCCGGCAGTTTCTGGTTAATTGTGATTGATTAAGACTCACAATTTGTAATCCTTTAAAAAAAATAAAATAAAATAAAATAAAATAAATAAGCAAAAAAAAAAAAAATAATAATAATAATAATGATAATAAATAAATATATACAAAAAACAAAAAATGCAACACGTAGAAGGAAGTACGAGTATTTAAAGTACCAAATATCTTTTGGCCAAATGTGTATTTTTGAAGTCGATTAAAAGATATTTCCGTAAGCCTTGCTGGTCGTTAGACTTGACAGCTGTGGTAAACTCCTGAAAACTTCATAGAGTCTAATATTTCACCAAACCATAGTCGAGAATTGCAAACGGGCTATGTCAACTGACCCCTGCCATAAAATGTAACCAATTTTCCATATTCCCAATTCGCGGACTGCGATAGGCTAAATTTTAAGTTTGGACCGGTTTCCTTTACCGATCACCTGGCGTTGTATATTGCTTTAAGTATGCATGCAGAAGAGCCTGAGGACATGCTTAAATTGACTCAGATTTGGACAACCTTAAAGAATATAAATTCATTATGAGATATCAGATCAATATTTTTATTTGTTTAAACGGAATACTTAATCTAATACATTGCCAGCCTTATGATAGAAATTAATTAAACTAACACAGAATCTATTAGAATGCAGGCATTAGAATGCGAAAAACATATTACTGACTCTAGAATGCTCTTTAATATTATTCGATATACGAGTACAATGCAAATAAAAGTTTTTTTTTTTTGCAATACTGCAGTACAAACGAAGAAAACATCAATCATCGAAAAATAAATTTGATCCCCACATGTAATCTGCTCTCCTTGATGAGTTTCTTATGCTAAACAAAACAGAAGCTCTATATTTAATGTAGACTTGGTTTATAGACAACGAGATGGTAAGTGATACAGAGGCTTTTGTAATGATATTTGACAATGATTCATTACATATTTAGAGCAAATTAGCAGGAGATAGCCGGACTACCTATTCTGTTGAAATACAAATTCTGCTCGCAACTTACATTTTTTAAATTCCATGGATGAAAAATAGAGAAATATAAAGCACTATAGAGCAACGAGTTTTTTATTTTTAATTAGGCAAAGAACTGAATTCTTGAGCCTATTCTTGATGTCTACAAAATTTCCTATCATTTCGATTACTTATGTTTGCATTTCTTTGTTTTAAATTACGCTACCTGCGCATGTTTTTTGGATCTAATAGAAAAATCAGTTTTTTTTTATCTAATGGGAAAATATACCATTCAAACTAAGCACTGACTTCAAAAGCCTTATGTCACGATGGCTTCAGAAGTGTTCTCAAATAGGTGGTGCGGGCACCACATCTAAAAAGGACATCTAAAAAAGGTATTTAGATCACCAAAAATATTGTAAAAATTCTTCTCGATAAAGATATCAAAAGACATTGTATGTACAATACTATGTAAATTTAAATATTTGTATTTCAATGATCATATTAATCGTATTTTAGAACAAACCAAGAAGACATTTTTGGCTAATAAATCCTTATTTTATTCAAGACACTTAAAACCGCGAACCAAAATCATCTTGTACCAATCTCTAATTAGACCCATAATAACTTATGGGTAACCCGTATGGTCCAATATTTCCCCAGCATACGTGGAAAAAATACGTAAAATAGAAAGGAAAATTTTTAGAGTGTGCACATCGACACATAGATCTCCGCAAAGCTATTATTTAAGATACACATAATATGTAATATTGTATATTAAGGAAGATATAAGCAAAATAGATAATTTTGTTACAAAACTCATTCGAAACCATATTGTGCGATAAACTCAATATAAGGAAAACAATCTAATTAGTGTACCCTATTATACAAATACGGCCTATATAGAGAACACAATTCAAAAAGGATTTGTACCACCAGAAAGTTTCTTATATCTAGATAGAGTGGAAAGGCTATACAAAGGGATGATGGTGTTCCAATTTTCTACCATCATTATCGGAGGGCTACAACAAAGGCAATAAATATCAACGCAGTTAGTGAAACAGGCATACATACGATTTAACACTTACATACCTAACAAAGATATTGGCATTATCTCCAGATTAGACACCAGTAAATACTGGTGGATCACTTAATATAAATACGCATTTTTCATGAATTTTCCCTTTTACAACTTGACTCTCTTTTACCCCCCACTCAGATACAAACGTAGTGTTTTTTTCTCTTCTTTAATTTTTCATTACATTACATTTATCATAATTTCTCGCATGGACTACTAATTAAAATAAAAAAATTAATACTTAAGTATAATAAAATAAGATTGTACAAGAGTCCTCAATATGGGGCGTTGTATAAGGTAAATAACATAAGAACTGTTGTTTATTTTAGTATGTATAAAATATGATAAACATAAATAAAAAAAGAAAAAATAAAAAATATAAATATTTGGGCATGAAATGGTATAACAACAGTAAAGTAATACTAATTCGTAGCTCTGTTTGGAAAATTTTAAGTACAATAGAATCATTTTTTCATATGCTATTTGGTAATGGAAGAAACGTGGTTCCACTATTGTAGTCCAGACTCGAATCGGCAGTCCGCAGAGCGAAAAGTACCTGTTGAATGCTGTGCAAAGCTTTAAAAAACGAATCAGTCCGCCGGCAAGGTTTAGGTATTAGGTGGCACTTCAGTATCCAATGAAGAGCGAAATCGAGATAAGTGGGACGGCGAACGAAGACTATTCTTTTACGAAGGCAATGCACCGCACCATAAGTCGATGTTTGTAATGACTAAATTGAAAAAATTTGAATTCCCATCCAAAAATAAATAAATTCTCTCTGTAGTTCTCCCCAGACGTATAAAATTTCTTCAATGCTCCTAATATGAACACAAACGCTAAAAAACTTCTGGGAGGGCTAAACCCTCCTCCAGCACCCTCCTTGCTACGCCTGTATTCCTATTACTGCTCCTATTACAGCGAAAGGAGGATGAGCGACAAAAAAAATTTATATCAAATGATGAGATAATTGCAGAGAGTTTAATTAATTTCGAAGGTCTTGACAAATTGTCTTCTACAAAGACCATTGTCATGTTAGAGAAGTAATGGATTCATTTGCAGCACCCTTAAAGGAAACTATCCCAACAAGAAAAAAAAAAAAAACATCCAGCGATATTAAAAAGATCCACGGATCGCGGTATAAAATTGATGTAAGATTGGATGAATTTAACATGCGCTTGTCATAGTTGCTGTTTTGCCACTTTTTTCCCAGGTTTTTTTTTTATCAGATCCTCTAAAGCAATGAGCAATGAGCATTTGGGCACCGTAACACTACGTTTGGTTTATCCTACAGCGCCAGTTCTGCTTACCAGAAATGGCCCACTGGGACTTTATTTCACAACCATAACCTTCATACCATGAAAGGTGAGGTTCTTACCTATTTTAAATTTGAGAATAGGCTAAGGTCGTTTCTATCTAAAGCATATTGCATGAAAATTTTTTTAATCAGAATACGCATAATTAATTAATTTAAGTAATTAATGAACAACAATTTTAAATACATGTTAAGTGTCTGCATCAGAAACGAAAACAAAATACTGAAAATGTTTACTATTTCTCACAACGATTGTCGATTATAAAGTTTTTGGTTTATCGGTGCCTTTGGTGTAGTTAAAAAGAGCTTCTCAAGAAGTAGAAAATATGGTCATTTAGTTAGCACTTGTGGAAATTTTGAAAATACTATTCTTATAGAATGACTCCCACTTTTTTTGCTGAGATGTTAATGAATTGATCCGAAATCTTAATCGTTTTAAACTAACACGAATTTTTTAGTTTGTATCCGTGTCTGTTTGTAAGCAAAGTTTATGTATGTAATTCAATTTGTGTTTCTAAAATCACCGAAGAGTTTTTCAGTCCTCTTGGCTTGCTATTTTTTCATTTCTAACTTCTTTAGAAGTCCTCACAAGCTACTTTAACATATCTATCCTTTCTCAATATTAAGTTGATTATTTTAATTCAGAAAACAATTTACAAAGTGAATTTATTTCAATATATTTCCTGTAGCAGATGAGCAACCCATTGCACTGTGATGCTTCTTTGTAGCAGTACGTAATAATACAAGTAAGTAGTAATATTTTATTTGATCCTGCTGATCAAATATCACTTGTTCCAATACACAAAAAAAAAAAAAAACGAAGCAAGCCCAATGAACCGCAAATATCTGTACTGTGATGGAAAAGCAAAAAACAAAAAAAAAAATCTTTCACATCAGATGGCAAAAACATTTTTATAACTTTATTGAGAAGTTGTTTTAGTTGCGGATCTTAAATGAACATTTAATTCAGGGCACAAAAAGTATAACAATGTCTTTCGCATTGAAATGTTCTGCCTCAGAAGTTCCAACACTCACTGACAGAGCAGCATTTAATCGATGACATGAAAAACATGATTATGTTGTTAAACTTGTGAGTTTGAATCAACTGAGCGAAGATAATGACGACAGCGTTAATGATTTTTCTGTTTCTTTTTTTTATGTGATGCCAGTTGATTGAAATTTGTTCTCTGGCAACATTGAAAACGAAAGCCATCAACGCTTGCCCCAGCATTGGCAGCAACATCATCACGTGATGATGTTGTTTTTGCTTATTATCTACGTATGTGGCGGGGTGCTGTGTTTATTGATTTTTAATGAAACGAATATTTGCGGAATTATCCTTTTGATGTGTGAATTTCAGTTTAAAGTACGAACGGTGCTGCTGAACATTGAAGGAAATATTTAATCTATGTTTGATTTAAGGAAAATTGATTTTCGTTTCGTACAAGTTGTTGAAATTATTTATAAAATGTTCAAATTGCTGTTTAAGATGTAAGTGAAATTTAAACTCAGGCTAAATCACTCTAATGAAATGAATAAGCCAAGTTTAGCAGTATTTATGAAGACAATAAAGTGGTTTCTTTATTCTTCTTACAAAAAAAAAAAAAATATATAAATCTCTAGACTGCATCTTGCAAGGCAGAAAATCAGTACGATAGTTTTTCCTTTGTTTGAAAAAGAACTGAAATACTTGTTAGCTTTGGACATAAACGATAGAAAAGCCCATACCACAGTTTTTTTTTCTTATTTTTCGAAAGAACTCAAGTATTTATTAGCTTCGGGTTTTGTTCACAGATAGCAGCAGATATAACTTGTAAAGGGTGTCCCAACAAGAGCGCAAGATTTAAATTTGGCGCCATTCGAAGTGTCATTGTTTGACATTTGAACAATTGTTATTGTTTGCTAGTAGAAGGTACGAGGTTAGTAAAAATGGAGCGCTACGCGAATGAACAACGCATTCTCATTGGGAAATTGTTTTACCAAAATGGTAAAAGTTTTGCGGCTACAATTCGCAAATTGCGATCAATTTGGGGTCACAATAATGCTCCAAAAGAGTCAACTGTAAGGAGATTAATGGATAATGGATTAATGGATGTAAAGACAACAACGCGCCTTCGACCAGATCGATCGACCGAAAATATCGCAACTGTACGTGATGATGTCGCTCAAACTTCATTCATCTCAATTCGACACCGAGCTCAGCAAATTGGTGTCTCCAAATCCACCATGCAGCGAATTTTGACGAAAGATTTGCATCTTCATGCATATAAAGTTCAATTGACTCAGGAACTGAAGCCAGCTGACCGTGGATAGCGAAGGGAGTTCGTTAATTGGGTATTTTAGAGACAACATGAAAATGCTGATTTTGCCGATAAAATCATCTTCAGTGACGAGGCCCATTTCCATCTTGATGGCTTCGTCAATAGGCAGAATTGTCGCATTTGGGGTGAGGAAAATCCTCGAGTGATTCACGAGAAGCAAATGCATCCTCACCGTGTCACTGTATGGTGTGGATTTTGGGCTGGAGGAATCATTGGACCTTTATTTAATAAAAATGAGGCATGTCAAGCGCAAACAGTCAATGGTGTTCGGTATCGTGAAATGATAACCAGTTTTTTCGTGCCTAGAATTGAAGAAATGAATGTGGAGGGCATGTGGTGTCAACAAGGCGGCGCTACATGTCATATAGCCAGAGAAACAATTCAATTCAATTTAAATCTTGCGTTCTTGTTGGGACACCCTTTATTAAAAAAATCGTTTTTCTATTATTTGCATTATTTTTTTTTTTATTATAGCCCTACCAAAATTACTGTTTTAAAATTTTACAATATCTCTTATTTTTTATTTATATTTTTTTTTTTTATCAATAACTCCAATTTATCACTTTTTGAAATAAAAATCAAAAAAAAAATCAGTCAATGGGTTTTTCAAATTCAAATCAAAAATAAAACTCAATCAAAGACTTTTACTTCTTTCTATGAAACATAGAAAAGATCAAATACTTTTATTCTTCACCAAAAGACTTTTATTCCCACGTACCTGCTAGTAAAAGTTGTTTTAATCAGGAAGTACGCAAATGATTCTCAGTTTATTTCAAATAACCACCGTAGTATTCCGGCAATAACAGAGATGGATTTTACTCATAATTACACTTTGCGATAGAAAATCAATTTTTATCCAAGTATGAAAAATTGATTGAGTCTCGTAAAAGGCGGTCCCAGTACTAGCCCAGCTAACAAAGAAGACACAAAAGTCTTGGAAAAATTTGTCTTCAATTTTCATTATAATCTCCTTTCAGTTCGATACACTTTTCTTCACGATATTTGATAGCTTCTATACCGTGTTTATGGTAAGAACTGTCAAACTTCTTAAAATAGGCATCAACCACACAGACTCCACTTCTTCATTGTCGGCAAATCTTTTACCACCAATACATTTTTTCAATTTTCGAAATAGAAAATAGTCCGAGGGAGTCAATTCTAGCGAATAAGGTGCGTGATAAAACAATTTAAACTTTAATTCATTAATTTAATCGCAATAGTGGATGTGTAAATTGGAGCACTGTTTCGATGAAACAACACTTCCTTTTTCGCCAAAATCGTCATTTTTTCCATAATTTCATCACCTAAACGCCGCTATAAATTATCATAATATTCGCCGTTGATGGTTTTCCCTTTCTGAAGATAATCTATACAAATAATCTCATGCACATTCCAAAAAAAGATGCCATAACCTTGCCTTTAGATGGAACCGTTTTCGTCTATTCTGGACTCTATTCTGCCATTCCAGTTCACTGCTTTGAGCGTTCCTTTGTCTCAGGTGTGAAGTGGTGGACCCATGTCTTATCCACGGTTATATATCGACGCTAAATTCGGTTTTATTGCGGTGAAACATCGCCAAACACTCTATTGAAGCATCTTCACCACGCTGTTTTTGCTCTATTAAAAGCATGCGCGGCACCCATCCTACTCATAGCTTTCTCATCTTCAAAACTTCGGCCAATATACTATGCATAGCACTTTTTCAAATGCCTATCATTTCAGCTAGCTCACGCACCTTCAGTCACCGATCATCCAATGCCATTTTGTGAATTTTCTTAACCATGTCTGGCGTGGACATCTCAATTGGTCGACCACTACGGTGTTTCTCTTGGCATCTCATACGGCCTCGTTTAAACTCTGCTATCCAATATTTTGCAGTCGTAGACGAAGGAGCAGACTCCCCCAGAGTAGAAGCTAGCTCGGCTATAACATTGTTTGGACTGAGACATTTCAAATTGAAATATTGAATTACATAAAGGT
This sequence comes from Philornis downsi, assembly GCA_019455685.1. Lineage (NCBI taxonomy): Eukaryota > Metazoa > Arthropoda > Insecta > Diptera > Muscidae > Philornis > Philornis downsi. Next base: position 950,468 of record JAHXMU010000075.1, read on the forward strand.
GAGCGATCTTTTCATGTTTACAAATTCATTGAAATCGTTTAGTCTCGATGATTCAAATAAAACTGCTAGACAACGTGGCGTTTTGAAACTTAAAACATATGTTTGACAATGTTTCCACTTTTCAGCAAAATATTTTTTTTTCAAACTACTGGCACCGTCTATACGCCAAGTTGGCTAGTTTTTGGACCGCCCATATAGCATATGAAAAAGAATCTGAAATCCGTATACGGATATGGAAACTTTTTGCATTAACAGCTGAAAAAGCAGTGTTTTAAATGTATTTTAAGGAGCAAAAAGTGTACATGTTTTTATGCACTGAAGTACAGGGTAAAGAAGTTTAGGTCTATTGTCTCCAACATCTAAAACCAGGGAAGCAACCTAAGGAATGCGAACAGAACCGCATTCACTGTCTTTGAAACCAACCATGAACTAAGCCAAACCGTGTGAAGATGTTGATCCTGTTCGTGGTGGATAACTCTTATACGAACATTGTCCTTTAAAACGCTTATGTTACCATCGAAATTTCTTTGGACAGAATGAAAATTGGCAACTATAGAATTGTTTAAATGCGCTATTTTTGATGCAATGTGAATTGCATTTATTGCAATTCTATGCTTTGATGACAAGCAAATGGATTTTCAAAAGATTCAAATCGATTAGTGTGGATGATGCCTTTGTATTTGAAATATATTTCAAATTTGAGCACTCCGTTAAGGCTTTTGGAGTTAGGACAAATATAGGGTGATTTTTTAAGATTCAAGTTTTTCAGGTTGGCAGCACTGGTTGGTAATGGCTTCCAAACGTCATCTGTTAAAGTGAAAAGTGTACAGTGCATCTTGGAAAGACTAACGAACGAACAACGATTGTAAATCGTTGCAATTTATAATCAAAATTCGTGCTCTGTGACAAATGTGCGTCGTTTGATACGACCATTTTATGGTCGTCATAATCGACCTGCTGAATAAACAATTCGTGCCGTTATCTCCAAATTAAGCACCAAATTTACTTTGTTGGACATAAAACCATCGACTGGAACGCGTAGAGTGCGTACCGAAGAAAATATTGCAGCCGTAGCGACCAGTGTTAATGGGCATGTGTGCGTTGGGCATGTGTTACTCAACCACAAGGATTTTTTTTACCCCAATTAGCTGAGGTGAACTTGGTTGACATGTGGTTTCATCAGGACGGTGCAACATGCCACACTGCTCATGAAACAATGGATACGTTGAGGGATGAATTTGGTTAACAGCTTCTCTCGATTTGGTCCTGTGAGTTGGCCCCCAATATCTTGCGATTTTTGTGCGCTTATGTCAAGCCGTTAGTCTATGTAGACAAGCCGAACACTGTTGAAGTCTGAAGGAATACAGGTTGAAATACTTGAAAAAGTGACGAAAAATTGGACCTTCCGAATGGACATTTTGAGACGGAACTGAGGACAACATTTATACATGAAGTTATATTTAAAAACTAAATGGAAAAAACCAATTTATCGATTCCAATAAAAAATTTTAATATATAATATATAAATTTGAGTTTTTATCTGATTTTTAAGAAAACTACGATTAAAAAATCACCCTATATATTGATTACAATATAATCTGGCGAATCTGCTCTACTAATATTTTTAGCATTGTTTTATGTTTTATTTTGAGACTTCCTCATTGATTGATAATGACTTATTGCCAAATTTTTACTTGGTCGCTACAACGGATTTTTTCTACATCAGCAGTGTAAACAAATTTCATGTTCGCACTTTTAATAGTTCATGAGGTGGGGTCATTCAAAATAACAAGTAGGCTGGTTGCTGCCACATCCTTTTTTCAATCTTAACCTAATAATATAATAATATTAAATATAATAATATAAAATTTGACAGCGATCTACTTAGGTTACTTTGGTCATCTTAAAAGAATATTAAAAAGGGGCGGGACATCGTCCGAATAAATTTCTTTTCATGCCAACATCATACGTACAAAACTGTTCTCTATGCCTTTAAAAATACACTGGATACATTTTTCGGTTTCAAAAGTAAAGTTAAATAAAATACTTATAACTCTTTGATTTCGATTAAACTTTTATTCCATTCTAATGCTTAAACCTGGCCATTATGTACGAAAGTATTTTGTTTAAATGACCGACTCTGAATTGCTTACAGCAGTGGGTCCGTTTAAGGTAGTTTTCGAAAAAATACGTCCCAGTGACACCTCCACACCATAATGCGCACCAACCAGTCACTTTTTTCGGATGCAATGACTTTTCTACAATCACTTTTGGGTCCTTCAAGCCCCATATGCGGCAATTTTGCTTGTTAACGTAACCACCGAATGAGAAATGAACTTCATTGTTGAAGAAAATGTTCGATTGAAAGCCCATATTTGAATGATCACTTTCGTAGTAAGTTTTAACTATTTTTGGGCGTTCTTCGATTGTTAAATAATTCATATTCGTAAATGGCAAACCTTTCTCTAAATAAATAACACTTCAGATGGTAGGTATTTAACAGCTGACAGCTTTGCCAGATCGGGCGTTTGGAAACCACTAAATGGATAACTGTGTATTGTTATAATAAATATAAATGCAGACACAACTTCTTGATATTTATTCTAATTTCGTTTTTAAACTTCGCAAGAAAGAAATCTTTTGATGGGCCACAGGTGGAGTAGTAAATTTTCTAACTCATCACAGTTCCAAGCAAGTCCATTCACAAAAATTGAAATATCGGAAATTGTTTTTTTTTTTAATTTAAATTCTCGGATATGTTCTTCACATCCATTGCTAAATCTTCTTAATACATTTTTTCCTAGAAAGGTTTCTTCGGCGTTTTCTCTCAATGGATTTGAAATATTTCGCTCTGCACCATCAATCACTTGTTAATATTCATCTCGACTGCCGGGAGGTTCTTAGCGTGGCTAACAGATCTTCCTTATAGGTGTTAATTACAGTTAATAAAATTAACTTCAATATTAGTTTCTAGAATTGAGGTTGTGATCTACTTTATTCCAAATCTATCGTAAACATTGTGGAGAATGGAAACCTGCTGATATTTTTCATTGCTGTAGTAATTAAGCAGATACACAGCAATCCTTAGAGTGGTTCACAGAGTTTCCGATTACCTACTTCACACCTTGATGTCTGTCCTTCGTGTCGCATTTCACACCAAGAGCTGGCAGACAACACAAAATAATGTCCAACTTAAATGCGATCTAATCCTATTAGTGGCAATATTTGTTGCCTAAAGAGATTTTAAGCAATACGTTTGTGGACTAAACCGGCCAAGGATGTCTGGGTATCAATTAAGTGTAGAGTGTGAGCCTGTTAAAAAGTCATTAATCATTCGCTTAACTATGTTTAACTGTAGGTTTTGCACATTCTGGCCGTGCGTCTGTGCAGTGCAAAAAAAAACGCAAAGTGAGAAAAACTACACTTTCTTAAATTCACCTCTGTCTCCGTCGAAAGATCGCATTTTTTTTTAACCAAAAAAAAAACTGGAAACAAATTTTTATGGCGACAAAATACCATTAGCAAAATAAAAAAAAAAAACTAGGGCGTTTTAAGGATATTTGTGTTGGGATTTAATTTCTCTTCTTTTTTTCAATGTTTTCTTTTTTCAGCAACCATTAGGACTAAGGTGTGAAGTACTTCTCACCTTTTTGCGTGAATGAGCCTTGATCTTGTGCTCCGATTCTACGAAATTCACACCTTCCTTTGTTGATTTCTTTTCTGCTTAATACTCGTATTGTATGGGTTTTATATTGTTCAAGTCAAAGCTTAATTTATTGCCAGCTCTGATTGTGGCGTTAAGGTCTTATGCCAGATGGCGCCAGTTCGTATGCGAATATGGGTAAATCAATTTCAACAAGCGTAAAATTTGACAGTTATTTGTCATAATTGCGTTTGCGGTGAAACAAAAGTTTTGAATTTCAATTTGTACCGTCGTGAGATTTTTTTGGAAGTTTTGTGTACAAGCAACAATTTGCATCCAGTGCGAATTAAGATTGCTTCAACAGAGGCGTTTTTCACATCTGGTGCAACAATTTTTGCTATTACAATTCAGTTTTGTTGCCCTTAATAGCCTCTTGCTTGTGTCCAAGAACATTAAAAATTATCGAGGCAAGAATACATTAAATATACGTAGACCGATTGAGTTCAAAATTGGGCAAAATGACCACAATGGAGAAGATTATAAAAAGACTGAATCAATTACTTGGAAAAAAAGAAAGAATTGTATATACAGGATGGCGCAATAGAACGTCCATATTTAAAAAATAGATTAAAAAATAAATATAAAAGGTATAGTTAATATAAATCTAAGGCATTGTAGGGTAATAAATGGAGTTTATTCTTTAAAAATAACATCATCTAAATGGTGACCCTCTCGACGACGGCACTCCTCTAACCGCAAACGAAAATTATTGAAAACTTTCCTCAGTAATACTGGTGTAATGGCTGCCATTTCACCACGGATATTCTCCTTGAGCTGAACGATGTTTCTTGGATTATTACTGTAGACTTTATGTTTGAGGTATCCCCACAAAGAAAGTCAAGAGGCGTCAAGTCCGGACTACGTGGGGGCCATGGGATATCACCTCTTTTCGAAATCAGTCTGCCAGGGAACATCTGCTTCACCACCGCCATGGAGTCATTTGATGTATGACAGGTAGCTCCATCTTGTTGGAACCAAGTTCTGCAATTCACTATTCTTAAACTTTAAATTTTTGGAGCCAAAAATCCGTCCAACATCTCAACATAGCGTTCCGTATTAACCGTGACGTTTTGACCCCGCACATTTTCGAAGAAAAAAGGGCCAATTATTCCTCTGCCAGAGATTGCTGCCCATACTGTCACTTTAGGACTATGCAATGGTTTCTGGTGTTTGATTTTGGGATTTTCACTGTTCCAGTAACGACAATTTTGACGGTTTACGAACCCATTCATAAGGAAATGAGCCTCGTCAGAGAAAACGATATTGTCAAAATTGAAAAATCGATTAAGCATTTCATTAGCAAATGCGAGCCTTGCTATGAAGTCAGACTCTTTCAATTCTTGTGCTAATTGCAGCTTATATGGATGCAGTTTAAGATCCAATGTTAAAATTCGTTGCAAACTTCGTCGCGATAATTGTAAGACAGACGATCTCTTGCGAGTCGACATTTGTGGATTTCCTCGTACTGACTCCATAACTCTCTCAACATTGTCTTCGGTCCTAGATGTTCTTGGGCGACCATTTGCTTGTGGTTTAAATGTTGAACCGGTCTCTTCAAAACGCTTTACTCATATTTTAATTAAATTAGCACTCGGAGCTTCATTGATTCGCCGTAGTCCAGCACAATATAGTCGCCTAGTAGCAATATATGAACGAGAGTTCTCGTAAAATGCGCGACGCTTCCCGTCGAAGTGATTCATAGCGACTAAAACTCCATGAGCCCGCCAACCCAACCTAAAATTGCGTTCGAAAAAACGGTGCATAACATTTGATAGGAAGCATTTCTAAAACGTCCATTTATCTGATTACACTGTAGGTGTGCAAAACGTCTTCATTATTGTCTGCTCCTTACAAAATAGTAAAAGCTTCTAAAAATAAGATTTGGAATAGTCATCAGGCGGTCCCGCTCAGTGAGTCTAAATATACAATGCTCTTCATTATATCATTTATAGGATGCAAGAAATTTTGTTTTTTTTTTTTTAATTAATAAACACCGGAGAAGCCCATCCCAGCTCATAAATGGGGGAGACACGCCCACTTGTATGGCTATTAATCTATACGATATGTCGCTTACATCACTATGGCTCATAATTATCGCAAATGGAACGAATTGAGCCAATAGGAAAAAGGTCGTTCAGGTAAAGAGTACAAAACTTGTGAAAAATGTTATTTTTTCAGAATTTTTCTAACATTTTTGTTACTGTTCTTTAATTAAAGGCTGCATCGAGCCGTGATTAACATATGTATAGGTAATGGAATTTTTTAATGCACCGCACTTACTATGGTCGTGGTTATTCAAAATTAAAAAAAAAAAGAATTTTCACTCAAGTTAATACTAAGTACAGTAGACGCTCACAAATTAGAACTCTCTCAAATTAGAATCTTCCATAAATTAGAATCCTATTATTAGAATCCTAGAATTAGAACCTATGGACCAGAATCCAATAAAAGTAACTAAACTGATTTATAGAAAACAGCTTTTATCTCAACTTATCGGTGAAGAAGGTTAATTTGAAAGATCTTTTGAAATATCATTCTATTCGGGATGCAATAATACTCTTGGAACAGGCTTGGAATGAGTTGCCACAAGAGCTGTTGAAAAATTCATGGTCAAAACTGCTGAATTGGGATTCTGGCGATTACGACAGCGATGATGATTTCCCACTAGCACAATTACGGCACACCTGCGAGACTTACGACGAATTTATCCAAACTAATATAAATCTCTTGACGGAAGTTATTCCAAATGTTAGTGTCAGCGTTCAGGAAATTGATAAATGGAATGAAAATGCCTTTGAAGACATTTCTGAAAATGAGCTCAGTAGCAATAATGAGGCATCAGATGATGGCGACGACGATATGTTGTTGATGCCAATCCAGGTATATTTCACTTAAATGCTATCGAAAGCATCAATAATTTGTTAAAATGGGGCAAAAATCATGAGCCTTTTTCGTCAAAGCACACTAGCAGTCTGCTAGCCTTGCGAAACGATATCGTCTTAGCTGGCGTACAAAAACCGCAAAAGCAAACAAGTATTACTGATTATTTGCCTAAATTAAATTAATTGTAAGCACCACAATGTACAGTAGAACTCCAATTATCCGAACTCCGATCAACCGAATCGCTGATTATCCGAATCGCTTTTGTCTTTCGTTCCGCGAAGCTAGGACGATAAAACAGCTTACTTTGACCAAGATGTATAGGAAACACATATATTCTTTTTATGTACTTTTACTTCTTTTTACTTTACTAATGCATACAATGCCAAAAATAAGCTCTTTTACTTTAAAATCCCCTTTTTTCAGAAAAAATCCAATTATCCGAATTTTTGATTAACCGAATGTGGTCCGGTCCCAATTGATTCGGATAATTGGAGTTCTACTGTACTCTAATAAATTTTGCAATTATATGTAGCGTTTCTATATATTTTTTGGGGTAAAAAAAAAGTTCAGAAATTAGAATTTTTCGGAAATTAGAATTACCCTAATTACCAAGTGGTTCTAATTTGCGAGCGTCTACTGTACTTACAAATTTTGTTACTATGATGTTTTAATATCGCGAATTATTCCCCTTTCAATTTAAATGTATTCCATTTTTTCTCTGAAATGGAATAACAAAAAAAGAAATCTCCCTTCGTAGGTGTAACAATCCTCTTCTACCTACACCAAACCCAGCATCAAACCATTGGCGATGGCAACACTGCATAATAACTGCCAAAAATGCATTTTTGCCATCTATTTAATTAAGTTTCTTCTCTTTCAAACGTTTAGTTGTTTCGGTGACGTGATCGGGTCAATTACATACGAGTATAGTGATAGTTAATCGGTTGTAACATCGGTCAAACATCTTAAGAAAAGTCGGAATGAAGTGAAATTAGCAGAACAACAACGATTGTGATTCAGCGAAATACCAACAATTTATAAGGTCATGTGCAATGACCACAGTTCTAACTGAATACAAACGTTTATGACAATGCCTATAAGTAAACATTCGAAGCACATCCATTCATATACATACCTATATGTTCATATATATATGTATGAAGAGCAAATCATAAATATGTTCGTATAAACGAATTATAAACGAATGGCAAATTAACAAACAGCTATGCAGTAAACATTGCAATTCGTCCGCCCCCACACTTTCCTATCATTTTATTGTTTACCTACGGTAGTCAACCGAAAACATGATAAGGAATGAACATGAATTTTGTGCACTAATAAGTCAATTTATGGAACGGATGGGATTTCCACCAATTCTGCAAATTATGGATCTCACAATTCATGTACCAATACCAAGTGTCCCCACGGCATATTCCCTTGTTTCTCTTCTTTTTCGTCGCTCATTATTCGTTTTTTTAATAATCATATTTTTAATAACCATAACGGGAAAGCGAGTCTCTCTTCGTACAATTAAGAGACAGATTAAGATGTATTAAGTGCGATTAAGTGATATTGGGAATGCAACAGTTTCACACCAAATGATATCGGTATTGAACAGAAAGAGTTAGTTACAACGAAACAATAAAAACAATATTCAAATAGACAAAATATTGTAGAATAATATTGTAATTTATGCTCTTTCGGATGGAGAGGAATGAAGAGAGTAAGAACTTTAAGTAGAACACAAAATATGACAGTATAAATAAATAATGTGCAAACGTTTTTTGTTGTGAACAGAATATGTTGACTGAAGGAGAATTCAAATCACCAATAAACTACACTATCATCAGCGCAGCGGTAAATACGTCTAGCTCTTTCTTAGGTAAGTCAATATTTTGTATGTTTTTCATTGCAAACTTTTGTCCTGTTCCTGGGGAGTTTTTGATTAGGTGGAAAAAAATTTCTACGTACAACGAATGTGATTCGGCGAAATACCAAAGATTTATAAGGTCATATGAAATGACCACAGTTCTAATAGTGAATACAACGTTTATGACAATGACTATAAGCAAATATTCATAGCACATCCACTCATACATACATACATATGTACGTAAATATGAAGAAAGAATCATAAATGTATTCGTATAATCGAATGGCAAATTAACAAACGACTATGCAGTTAATGCTGAAATTCGTCTCCCCCCACTTTTCATTCATTTTATTGTTCACCGGCAGCAGACAGCCAAAAAAATAATTTTTTGTCAATTTGTGAACGGAAGAGATTTCCACCAATTCTAAACACTAAGAATCTCACACTTCATGCCCCAATACCAAGTGTCCCTAAGGCATATTCTCTTGTTTTTTTCGCTCATTATTCGTTTTTTTAATAACCATAACGGAAGAGCGAATTGCTCTTCGTACAATTAAGAGGCAGATTACGAAATAATAAGGTAGATTAAGTGACAATGTGAATGTAACAGTTTCTCATCAAATGATAAATTGAACGGAAAGAATTAGAGTGACATGGAACAATAGTAAATCAAAGATATTGTAATTTGTATTCTCTTCGGCTGTGAGGAATTGAGAGAGGAAGTACTTTCAGTAGAACACAAAATATGACAGTTTAAATGAAAAAAACTATGTGCAAGAACTTTGCTTTTTGTTGCTAACTGAAAACGTCGGCTGGAGGAGAAATCAATTATAACAACAATATATTACACAATCATCAGTGTGTCAGTAAATACGTCGAGATCTTGCTTTGGCAAGTTAACATTTTGTGTGTTTTGCACTCCAAATGTTTGGTCTTTTCCTGGATAGTTTTTGATTGGGTAGAAAAGAAAGTTGTATTGAATTTGAACAAATCGAATAATAGAATACTGTGCATTTTTTGTATATCATCTCGAGATAATGGTAGATGCTGATAATTATAATATGATTGTAATCGTTATAAATCAAATAGGCAAAACACAGAACCCAGTAATGAACGGAAATTAAGTAACCGCAGAGGAAGGATTCAGTATAACTATTTTTGAATATTTTATGCTTCTCTTTGGATGTTTTTTACCCGGGGGTTACACTTTCAACAAATCGCTTGCAACCTCCAACACACTCATATTTTTTCACTAATACACTCACACATTTTCTAGTTGAACGCCGGTTGCTTACGATTTTTCCTTTCAACTACTGTTTCAACGAATGGTTCAACCAAACAGCTGATTGCGATAAATCGTGTGGTTTGTTTGTAAAATAAAGCGCGGTTTTTTGTGAAACTTAAAAATTGTTTGGTTTATCTGAAAGTATAATTTTATAAAATGAATAAGCAAGCAGATTTATTGCATTTTATAGAGTTTTATAGAAGCCGTGAAGCGTTGTGGAATATGAATTCGCCAATATACAGGCGAAATGATTTAAAAGTGAAGGCTTATGACGATATTGCGGCCGAATGCAAAATGTCCACCGAAGATGTGAAAAAGAAATTAACGCCGATGTTACTTTTTTAATTACTTTCCTTGCCGACGACATCTTCACAAATAAAGTTGTTCAACCGGTTGCGGGTCGCCTACGTCACAGCTGTCGATTTTGTCGAATTCTGACAAGTAGTATATGTAAAAGTCGCTTCAACAAAAGTTGAAAGTGTAACCGCGGCGTTAGTCATTGATGTTTTTTTTTTTGTTTTTTTTCTAATACGACACATACGTACCTATGTACATATGTGGCCATGTTCGTTTCTTCTTTCATTATGTCTGGATCATACGTCTGGATCAAGTTCGAATCTGGACTTAAAACACTTAGATTTTCCAAAAAAGTAAGAATCATAGTACTTTTTTTTTAATTCAATAAAACTTACATTGGTAAACGAATTGCATTTGTCGAAAGTTTTCTGATTATTTCTTTTTTTCTAAAATTGTTCTAACATAAATTTTTAATTTTAGAGAAATATGAAAATTCTCCTAAAAATCAATTCTGTTTGAAAAAGTAAATTTATTTTGTTAAAAGTTTCCCATAAGATTACCGATAATCTTCTGATTATAAAATTTCCCAAAAAAATATCTATCATTTTTATAACCACTACCAAAGTTTGTGGGGTATTTGGAGTTTCTCATTTTGTATGTAACGAAAAGAAATTCTCGTCTGAGAATCTATGTATAAACATATCTGATAGCAGTAAAAACTGATGTCGATCTGTGTATCGATCTATGAGTTTGTTTAATGTACGAATAGAATAGTCTCTGCTTTCCCCCACAATTTTATCATACATTCATTAATTATTAGTAAAATACGACGGCATTTTGTAGATTCTATGGAGGGAAGAAGAACCATTTCAATTACAATTTTTTAAAAGGCCGTCTTTATAGTGGTCGCGATTATTCTGCAGTTGTTATAATGTCTTACATCTTCCGATACGGCATATGAATGAATAATACAAATAATAATACTTTTTAACGGAAAGATTCATATCATGTGGTAGGGTACATGAATTAATGTATTTGTTTGATGATGCAGAAGAAAGGACAGCCACATATATTAGCCAATGCGTTGGGAACCAGTGTCGGAACTTTGTCCTTTACAGTTTTATATTCGTAAAATAAATACGGAAGTTTCCTCTTCAAAATACCTTAACAAACATATCAAATGTCGTTTGATACATCCCCGTCGAATTTTGGCATTTTCTTGCAATTTCTTAGAAATTCTTACCAATTCAATGGTCGACCTAAAACCTTACAAAGAATAACATGCGAAAGTAACCACAACGTTTAACTTTAACGCTGCTAAATACAACAAGATTATGAAAATCTTATGCCCAAAACAACAATTGCAGTAACATGTGAATGTAGTGAATATAAAACTAACACAAAATGTAACAGGTCAAATTACATGTGTGTACGTCTAAGCCAGGATAAGTTGGTGCCGTACGCGATCTTAAATATTTGTTATATAAACATGCCATACATACAAAGATTCTTGCATTGTTTCTGAGAAATGAAGTCTCAAAATCAAGGCAAATAGTAACTAAAGTGAATGTTAAACAAAATTACTCCTGTCCTTGCCAATGCGCAGCCTTCATGTATTGAAAAGGATAAATAGATTTTCGAGATCAAAGGAAAAAGAATCTTAACTAAATCACGCCTAAAGTAGGATGGCAGCAAAGAAAAAAAATTATTTGCTTAATAAATAAAGCACCAACATCTCAATCCGCATTTTGTGGATTTCTCGGTTAACCACAATAAGACTTAATGTTGCTGTGCGAGATAAATCGCAAAGATTTCCATAGATTTCTTCCTAATCACGCATGGTTTTGTACCACGAGGTTTAGGAACGAAATGCAAAATGCAAATCTTCATATGTCCAGATTTTTATCTATAATTAGCTTGTTTTTTCTTTGATGTTCTTTAGTAGTTTCAACATATTCGTAGGCAAATAATGGCGTTTTCAAAATACACACATATTTTGCATAATTTGTTTTACATTCACAAATTACAATAATCTTGGATTTTTCTATTATTTATCTGATCTTAAGGTGTGTTCCTTAAAGAAATGGTTTTGCAGTTGCAGAAAATTGCAAGTTTAAGATAATAATCGTAGTTTACATAACGAAATGTTTGTGTATTTTGAATTTAGTCCATGATTTATTCTATTGTGTAGTTTTGCGATTTTTATGATGCTTTATTGATATTCGGTAAGGAAAATAAGTAGTAAATAGTTTACATTTTATCCAATTGAAAAGGAAGAATATTCAACGGGCTCCATAGATTAGAAAACCGAGAAGAAATCCATAACACATTGCAACAAAGTGACGGCTATAGGCTATTGATGATTCCTTCGCCTTTCTAAGTCTCAGTTGCCTACAACAGGTGTTCCAGAGGGGAGCAAATGCTGTTGAATTTGCTTCATGTTTTGAGATAGCTGGGTACGTATCTTATTGTATAAATTAGGTGCAAAGGAAACTATATTTTTCATTTATCTGAACGAATTTTGTTGGTTGAATATGCTGGACAAAATTATATGGAGGCTGTTATGCTGGACACTTCAAGCCGATATCTTTAATATGCGAGGGTATTTTCTTCCCCTTCCTCTTCCAGGAAAGAAGAAAACTAAAATTCTGACAAACTGTGCTTTCAGTAGTACTGCCAAAAGCAAGGTTTAAAAATGTTATGAATATATGTAAAAAATAAAACAAGTAACTCACGCACTATTATCAAATATCAAGTTTAAGTTCATATATTTTGTAGAATTAATAAAAATTGATTGAAAGCCTTATTTAGCATAGTTAGAATGGTCCGATTTAGCTCAAATATACACCATTTTGTTTGATAACCTGTTGCCATTTAAAGTTAATTGCATTAAGCCTCTCGTGGAAACCCTCATCCCTATATGCAGAAACTGAGACAGTCGATTTTCACAGTCAAAGTCATTAAACAAGAACGGGTGGTGATTACTTGGTGCCAAGTCCTGATTATAATGCGGATATGTAAGGACTTCCCAACCAAGCTAGGGGAGTCTCTGTAGTTTGATATTAGATAGATTTGTGAGGACTGGCGCTGTCCGAATGGAATGTACATCCTCCCCTATAGGCCAAATCTTACTTTCTTTAGATGGTCCATTTGCTGACAGTGCAGGTCCGAATTAGGAATTTGATCGTAGGGAGCAGTTCATAATAGATTATTCTCTACAAAGCACTCATAAACAAATCAAACCCTTTAATTCTGGCTTGGCCACCCGTTGCCGCCGACTCACCGCTATCCGACCATAACCGTTTTCATCTTGACGTTATCATAAGCGATCCTTTTTTCATCAGCCGTCATCATTTGCTTAATAAACGGGTAGCTTTTGTTGTTATTCAACAGCGATTTGCAGATAGAAATTCTGCCTATGAGGTATGTTTTTGTTTTTTTGCGTTAAGTCGTACGGCATCGACTATTGGATTCGTATACAGCCTTATCCAAGTGATTAGAGATGGGGTTTTCTGCAATATAAAGCTTTTAATCAATCGAAATGTTGTTTGACAATCGGACTTGATAATTCCGATTTTTCTATCAACATATTCGACAATTGGCCTTCCACAACGTGTTGTGTTTTTGACATTGAAATGAGCAGAACGGAATTGGCTATTACAGTATCAGGACAACAAACACTACCGTCTGGTTTGTCGAAAAAATACAGGGTGGGCCATAAGGGTGTTGGCGATTTAATTAATCAATTTCTGGGTAACGCGTGTCGCGGGGTGGCGGGGGATATGTTGTTCGCTGCGCCGCTTCTTGGAAATTTAGACGCCATGGAGCCGTACACGGGAGTGCAGCGTGCATTTTGTGTCCGAGCGTATTACGAAAACAATAAATCAGTGATTACTGCACGATGTTTGTATCGGCATGAACACGGTTTACACGATTTAAGTGAAGTTTCAAGCGCCAATGTCATACGAAAATGGATCAGAATGTTCGAAACAACCGGCTCAACAGTACCAATTACGGTTCGTGGTCGCCCAGTTTCTGCAAGATCAGCCGACATGTGTTCGTGTTTCAGTTTCGCGAAATCCGCAACAGTCAACACGTAAGAGAAGTCAGTCTTTGGATGTCAAAAGAACAACTTTACGACGAATTTTGAAACGTGATTTGCATTTGAAGGCTTATAAGATTCAGATAGTCCATGAATTAAAACCCGATGATGCCAATAACCGACTTAACTTTGTCAATTTGATGCTAGAGCGGTTCAACAATTTCAACAACGTGATTTTTTGTGATGAGGCCAATTTTCACCTTAATGGCCATGTGAACAAGCAAAATTGTCGGTTCTGGTACGAGACTAATCCCCGACGCTTGCATGAACGTCCACTTCACAGCCTTAAGCTTGTCGTGTGGGCTGGGATAACGTCAACCGGTATTATTGGACCATACTTTTTTGAGGACGAAAGAGGGCATGCGATGACGGTTAGAGCGAACAATTATTGCAACATGCTAGCAGACTTTTTGGTGCCAGCTTTGCAAGAACTTCAAGGCAATACCTCGAGGATGTGGTTTCAACAGGATGGGGCCACACGTCATACGGCTAGGGTATCCATAGAGCTGCTGAAAGACGTTTTTCCTGGAAAACTCATTTCGAATGGCCCCGACGTAGCCCCGATTTCTCTCCATGCGATTATTTTCTATGGGGCTACCTCAAATCGGTAGTCTACGAGAATAATCCGACCAATTTAGAGCAGTTGAAGAGGAACATTATTCAGGAAAGTAACAAAATACCGAGAACAACTTTTCAACGAGTTTTCCAAAATTTGCGACTTCGGTTCCAAGAGTGTCAAGCAGCCGAGGGAAGCCATTTGGACAACATTATTTTTAAGTCTTAAAAATTCCCATGCTTCTACTTTTTAAAAATACAAATATATTTTTTTTATGTCTCGTAGTTTTTTTTTAATTGAATATTTAAACCGCCAACACCCTGGCCCACCCTGTACTATAAAAATACGATAATGTACTGTGCTGCTCAAAAAATACCGAGTGAAGCAATCACCAAACTGTCTCAGTAGCTTTTAGAATACGACATTCTATCTTTCTAACGCCATCTAGTGTAATCTGATCACGAGCTTACTAAAGTAATCTACTGTGAAAGTAATGGATTTCTGTTAACTCTACCCTGTATTACATTTCGGTCTTTATCTACAGGTAAAGATTAATGCGTATGTTTGCCAGCGTTGATGTTCCGGCGACCGAATAAAGGAAAAGACAATCAGCATCGGCCTGCTGACCAGCGCAGTTAGCACCTTTCATGAGTTAAATGTAGTGTTTCCATAGTCTGTAAAAACTTTAACTAAAACAAGCAAAATTGTAGAAAGATTGCAAATAGAATGCGGTATATCCTTACTTTCTATTCGTCCCAACTTTCGTGCCCTGATACGGTCCTGATCAAGAGTTAGAAGAACGAAAAGAATAACAAACAAATTTGTGAAAACGAAATGAATGTGAAAAGTTATAACCAGTGTGATGACAGTCATATAATCTAGAACAATATATTGCATTCGCTACAATTATATATTTATGTTCCTCTCATTTACTGTTCTTAATTGTAACTTGCTTACACATATATCAAAAATCAGTGTCGCACTCGTCCGAGACAAAAGCTTATTGATTTAATTATTTTTATTTATTACGCAGGCAATTATTTTTGCCACATTGTCAAATATTTTGAAATCTTCCCCCAACACTTTAAGAACAACATTGAACTTTCATCAGATGCTTGGAGTCTCCAATTAAAAATTACTGTGCCTTATTTTAATTAAATGCAAATTAAGATTTTAATCTCAAGTTTGCAGAATTTTACGACATGCAATTCATTGGCAAGGAAATTTTTTTGTTTCATAAGTTTCGTTGGTGCCATTCAGTTATCACTCCCCCAGCATGAAAGCCATAAAAGCGAGGCGCCATTTGATCTCGTTGTGATAGCTTAAATAGCGACCACCCCGGTGTCAGTCGTTAATAAGAAATCGCTGCCATTAAAAAACTATGTTTGATTTTAATGCTATTTTTAATGTAATTTTAAGCTTCAACAAAACAGTAGTCACGAACCCATCCATTTGGGTGGTTTTGCCAGACGTGGAGTTTTAAAAGCTTTCGATGTTGTATTAACAAATAGATGAACATCTTTTGAACTGATCAAAAATATTGAAATTTGCTTTAAAATCAAACCAAAAAAAGTTATAGTGGGAATGACTTAATTTCGATTTACAAACTTTACATCCCAAAACGAGTCCGACAATTTTACGACCTTCTGGAAGAAAAACGAAACAAAATAAGAGACTCGCACTAAAGCAACATTGTATCATCAAAATGTGGTAAAATTTCGTTTTCTTGTCGGAATACAGATATTATGGTTTTATTTGCTAAAGTTATTGTTGTTAGCGGTTCTGTTGCCCACGGAGATCAACATTGCTGCAGATCAATATATGACTTGGCGATTTTACGATGCGTCAAGGCTTGTAAAAACTCATGGCGAGGAAATCATCAACCTCGGCCTGTGAATGATACGAAAACTAGACGCTATAAAAATTTTGCAATAAACTATTGGATATTACCAATCATTTAATATAAACAATAAACGATTGTATTGGATGTTAATCAGTTTCGTGAAATCAATTAATTAATCAGATTGGTTATCATAGAATCAAGTTTATACACAACAGACGTTGCTTTCATAATCTGTTGTTAGTTCGTTTCATAAATGGAGGTATTCTGTTTCTCTCATATTGATAATTTGTAACGGAATGATGGCAGAGGTTTAAATACAAGTATTTATAATCAGTTAACGAAATATTTTTTTTAAATCAATCGATTAGACATTGAAACAAATTAATATCAGTTATTGGAATCTATATTTTAAGACACAAAATAATATTTTCAGACAGATTCTAAGGTGGTGTTATTGAAAGCATTAAAATCATTTTCTATTACGACAATTTTATTCAAACATCCGGAATTTTTCGTTCGAAAAATACAACATTTTGGTAATATCATTTGTATGAGATTTGTGTTATTTACATCATTTCTCAATTATAATTGTTCACTGTAAATTTAATCTATAACCAATAATTTACCCATTCCAATAATCTCTCTTAATAAAGTATATATCAGTGTTAGCAGATATTATCGTTTACTGCAAAATTTCTATAAATTGTACTTACAAATTTATTGTTGGAGTCTTTAATAAGATTATTAAAAATCATTCCGGTCGTAATTTAAAGGGACTAAAACATGTTGCTATCTTGGAATGTCCAAGGATCAATAGTTTTTGAAAAATATTTTACTCAATTTGTTTTTTTTGAATATGGTAAAAATTATAAGGAGATATATGATATATGAAAAAAAAAATATTAAGCTTAATTCATTGAATTGGCATATACCGCAAAAAATAAATGACTGTAGCCCTTTATCGTCTATTTCGGGCGATGTATAAACAAGTTCTTGCTCTTCCCAAGTGCTCACTTAACGCGAAAATATTGTTAATTTTAGTAGTCTTCCAGTAATAATTTTGTAAGGTATTTCGTCTTCAGACGTATTGTTACACGTGGAAGTTAAAAAAAACCCTCGATCGAGTATCGTGAGCAAAATCATTAAATAGCGTATATATATACATGTAGGCTACCAAATTTTTATTTCCTCTTGATCCCTTTTATTACAAGGACAGCCATGGTAACTTGACAGTGTTTTCTAAAGGTGAAAGATGCTAAAATGTACGATACTTTTTAGAACGTTTAATAAATTTCGAAAGTTTAATGAATCGGTTTAATCGAACTGGGCAAATTGGAGCTCCATCTTCAAAATTCTGATTTGTGCTCCACAGCCCTGCTTCCTGTTTAAGTACTCATACATCGCAGAATAATTTTAATCTAATATTTCTATCGAACATATATGTAATGAAACTCTGTTTTCATACCCTTTATCTTCAGGCGGGTCATGTGCACGAATCATCCTGATTCATTCCTCCATGATGCTATTTATTCTCTTACAGAGATAGAAAGCGAAACAAGTTTTTGCGGATTACAAATCCACAACAAACGCATGAGTTTTTTTTTTAATTCTAAAGAGTGTTTGGCTCCCCTATTAGCTTCTGCCCGTAATGTGCATCTCGTGTCAGCGATCGCGGATGTCGTCACGTGGAAGTTCGCGGGTCGGCATGTGATGTAACTGTCCCATGGTACCACCTGTTTGAGAACCCTAAATTTTCATATAACTCTTATAAAAAGCGATGCTGTTAATCACCTCTCATTAAATAGATCTATAAAAAACAAATCGCATATCATATCTGAAGATAGACTTGTGTACATCCTTGTAGACTACTCCAACGCTCCAACGCTACTACCTGCTAGCTCTAACTATGGCATGTGAAACAGATCCTCCGCCATAACATATAACAGTGAGTTGGCAAGTGAAAATTAAAACTGATGTGCTAGTACATATATATATATATATATATATAAATACCATGATACAGAAATCAAATTTATTATAAATAAGTTCAAAATATTGTGGTCTTAGCAATTTATGTCACCATACGTTACTTTCTACATTTAATGTATTTCAACCTAGCTAAATCTATAACAAATTCTATTTATTCTCTCACCTTCACAAAAGCTGTGTAAACATTCACGTATCCTTATTGACTGCAATCAAATGTTCGAAGACAAATCTGAAACCGTGAAACCGTCAATAGATAACACATTATCCTTTTGCTGTCAAAATTAAAACAAAAAAACCCCTTCAATAAAAAAAAATCATCTGTTTTTTTATGTAACCAAAGGCTGGTAAAAAATAGACAATAAATATCTCTGCTTATCAATACGAAGTAGGTAAATTCTTTACAGAAAAACACCGCTCTAAATATTTACATGCATTGGAATTGATTTCGGATCGCGCATTAATGTGTGTCTTTGCCTATGCATCCTTTTAGCGAAGGCATCCATCTGCCGTCGTTGAAAACACCTACAGGACGACATTGCATGTCTTTGCATCTAACACACTTTTGTTAAAGCAAATATTTTTCAAAATGTTATAGAAAGCAAATATTACTTAGCACGTTCCTGTTTTACGATTGCTATAAATGGAATGCAATGTGGCGTTTGACGATTTCGTTTGATCTATTGAAATGTTTCTACATCACATGGAAAAGGGAACTAGAATTGGATGACACACGCGGAAGGACATGTGCAATTTATCAATGCAAACACCGCAAGAAAAGGTGCATTAGCATTACACCAAACATTCCGTAAGCGTGAGGTGACACAATATTCGAGAGCACACGCATGCACATGTGCAATATGAGCAGTTTATCAGAGCATACGATTTGAGTTAAGGATACCAATTGATTTATATCAATCAATGAGTGCAGAGGAATTCTGCACCCCTTTCTGGGTTTCTATTGCTAAGATTATTTTTCTATTTTCGAAAAAGACAGATGTCAGTAGAAAAACGCAATTCGTTTGTATCGGAAATCAACTTATGGAAACATCTGCTAGATTGGACTTATTCTGCAAAAGAATGTGTGGGCGTAAGAAATTTGTTGTTGATTTAAATTTTGCAAAAAAAAAAATCGTTATGGATTTTAGTTATGAAACTTAAATAAAGCTCAAAATGTGTAATTTAATGCTTACGATGGAATCATATTTATCAAACAACATCTAACCAACATTTAAGTTATTGTTAATTACTGAAGCTACCCTGATTCTTGGGCAATTGATAAAACATTTTTGATATAGAGCGAATGGACAAATGCCCAATTGGACAGACGTTGTGTTCTAGTAGTTAGCGCCGACTTATATTTAAGCATCCGTGATAGATTAGCTAATAACAGTTATGCAGACCGCACAATTGTATCACATATAAATTACTTTATAAATCTGTGGTCACAACCCATAACAGCCTAAGTCTGTTTTTCAATATTTTCAGTACAGGAGTTTAAAGTTTTGAATCTTCATTGAAAATCAGGAGAAGGTGTTTTTTGGAAAACTTTGCTACAGATTCCAAGGAAACGAATTTCTTTACTTAGTTGTTAACAAAAAATAGTTGTCAAGAGATATTATCGAAAAAGACACTTAGGCTCTTATGAATTGTTGAACGAAAGAAAGTCAAGAAGTTCAAGTTGAGTTAGGCTATTATTCCAGATTAAATAAAAAACTTTAAGTTTGGAGAAAGACCTTAACTCAATTTATGTTTATCAAAAAACGAAATTGTAATTCGGAATAAGAGCTTAACTCAAGTTAGGAAAATAAAATTTATTTTTTTGGATTAACGACTTAAGTTGATTTAGGCAATGATGAAAAAATAATGTTTGTATTTGCTGTAATCCTAAATTGACTTAGGCAGTTATGCCAAAACAGTCATTTAGAAAAATAACTTAAGCTATTAGGTTTTTTAGGATTAATTGCCTTCCTAGAAGAGATGCAAACATGAAAAATTTAGAGCAAATAAATTTAGATACGCTGAATACGATGGTGCTAATAACTCAATTGTGTCCTAACTCGAGTTAGGCTGTTACGGGTTGTGACCACAGATTTATCGATTATTAAATAAAAATTGGCTAAATAACTATAAGTTATACTTTTCGCGTAACACTGGATTTGGCGAACTCGTTGGCGATAGCAATAGGTAAAAATAAACTTAAGCCACTTTATATGGATAACATACATACATATATGGATACATATGTACATGTAAACTACAGCTAGAATAACATTTTAGTTTCAGTAACAGTTTGGCACCATTTAATCGAAGGGATATTGAATTTTTCATGTCATTTAGGTTACCGTCATAACAAGGGATACATGCCCATACTCGCTAGGGAAACTTTGCAAAGGATTCCGGATACTTTCTTTCTAGTTAGAGAGTTCAAATTAGAATTTTCTTGCAATACTTTCTGTCTATTTTTTATTACGATTGGCTGGTAGATATGTGAATTAATAGAAATGGGGAGATTGCAGAACAAATTTATCTGGTTTTGTGGTGAGTACTACGGCAACGTTAATGTTTCTGATGTATCTCTTGCTGCTGAATGAGTGGTTAATTTATAATGAAGTTGAATTATGAAGAGACCTTCGGATAAGTATATAACGTTGACTAATTTAAGTATAACATTTTGATAAATTTATAATGTGCTTTCATAAAACTCCACTTAATTATGTTACTTGAAAGTATGTCTTTTGGAAAATATGTTTTTCGAAATGTATTTTTTTTTTTCAATTCCTTATTAAAATATGAGTTGAGAAATGACTATATTTTTAGTGGCAATTTCCTGGATCATAGGAATTGAATTTCATTTTCTTGTAAATACAAAACTCCATGTGAAAGAAAACTCTAGAGGAGTGGTGCAGAAATAGTTGTAATACATTTTTTCTTTTTGAGCCACATATATATGGAAATTTTAAGCTAGTTTTAAGCTTTCTCTAAAACTATGGAAATTATTTTGTAAGTTAATAGTCCTATTGTACGCACACAAGTGTAGTATTTCAATAATACACAAATTTTAAATTTCCGAATGGATGCAAATTTCAGGTCTTCTTTATGTCAACGTTTCAGTCAGAATGAAAAATTTTTAAACAACTCATGAACTTAAATGAAAAACATAGCTGATTATTATAGAATAATAGTACAGTAGAATGTAGCCGTCACAACTACCCTCTTCCCAATGAATTTCTTCTAAATTAAAAGTCACCTGAATATGCTGGTTTTATTCGATCTATTGAAATGTTATCTTCCTTGTTGCCAATACGGGCAGTGAAGTATTTTGGCTGTTTTTAATCACTTCAAAGGGTCCACTGTATTTGAATGACAAATTTTTTTGCACCATGTCGTTTCTGATCCAGACATGCGAGCAAGTAGACAAGTGTTGGAATTGAAATGGCTTATTTATACCTGAAAGACTTGAAGTCGGAACAGGTCGCAAATTTTTCATTGAATTTTTTAGTTTTGAAGGAAATACTCTTTGTATTGAATTGTGTGACGACATCTTGAAAAATTCTCTCAGTTTAAGATTTTCCCCATATAGATATTGGGCAGGCGTTCCACCGAGATCTTCTTTGAAAGAGACTCTCATTCCTAATAAGACTGATGTTAAAGTTTTTGACCATGATGGATAATTTTTGCACTTTAGCGCCGCTTTCAATGTTCTGTGCATTCATTTTACCATTTCATTCACTTGTGGGTGGTATGCAGTGGTGTTCACATGTTTTATTCCGAAAAATGCTGCCATTTCCTTGAACATCGTCGACGTAAACTGTCGACCTCCATCAGTAATAATTTTCGAACGGATACAAATTTCAGGTCTTCTATATTTCAATGTTTAAGTCAGAATGAAATTTTTTGAAACAATTCATGAACTTATATGAAAAACATAACTGATTATTATAGAATAATAGTACAGTAGAATGTACTCGCCACACAAGTCATAGAAAGTTAATCAAATTTCATTCATAGTGTTTTTAACCAAATGATTTATGTTTAAGTTCGTTAAATATGGGGAATTCTCCCACAATAGAATAGAAACATTAGAAACTTGCAAACAATTACGCCCAAATTATCCTTAACCAACTACTTCAATTTCCTTTGTAAACTGTATGTTCTTTGCACAGCCGAATCTTTGCTTCGATATATATTTTAACATAAATCAACAAATTAAAATAATGCAGATGAATTATCCAGATAAGCTCCGCTTTCGCTTTAAATTTAATAAAGTAGAGCTACATCATTAAACTGCGCACTCGATAATCATCATTAGCGTGATGCTGAAAAAGATAACTCCGTAATCTGATCAAAGAACGACACATAATATTAATAATTTGTAATAATATTTCCTTCCATCAACATATCCCGCCGCTTGGATGCTTACATTAAACGGAAGCTCAATGCAAAGGGATTTAAATCTACAAAAGCCCACAGGAAAAGCATCGAAACGACCATAAAACCCACAGAAAGATGAACATAGGGAGACCAAAGGCAAGAGGAATCATAATGCCAATGATGGATTACTTACAATTCACCGACGACATCTTGTGCACATAAACCACTGGTTTTATCAAACATTTTATGTAAATCGCACATGCTAAAGCTATTACCATATCACCAACAACATCAGCAACACGATCAATATATAATACAAACGTTGGCATGATCCTCCTGTGTGCAGAGATCACTGATCTGTAGATGTTTGCATAGGATATGCAAAAGGAGCGAAGCTAAGAAATTTCACAAAAGATGACATATTTTCCCATTGAACAAGATGATGTTATGAAAGATATAGTAGGTACTCTTTGAAAACAGGTTGGCGACATTTGCATACTATGTGTGCATATCATGCTCTATACAGATTTGCATCAATAGATCATATCATCACTGTCCAAAGGCCAGTGAGTGTATCATCTTTGAAGGAAGAGTGACCAAAATAGTACGCTTTCGTTATGACCGTTATTTTGTTATTGAGCTACTTGTGCCCAAAGTCATGGGCTAAATGGCAGCAATATGTGACAAATGCCTTGGGGGAGTGAAGGCTTTGAAGTACACTTAAACATGCAGTGAAATTGCTTGTAATTATTTATTATTTGTATAGAATGTTCCTCCTATAGGGATGTACTGAATACATCCTGAAAACATTACGGCGGTATCATCGATGTGTGCTTTGATTTAAGGCGAAACATCAGTGGTGTCTCACACCAATTGATAGCGAAGGTGAATGTTATAAAATAGATGTGGGAATTTCGTAAATTATATTACGACTAGCCGGCCCAGCGTGCGTGAAAACATTTTCTATAAGTCTATAATACCCTCCTTATATTATGATTTCTTATAGCTTAAAAAGTTTATATTTAGTGGATCAATTACAAAAACAAAAGAGGTATAAATAAATAGATCAATTAGTAATCAAGCATTTACTAATTATTAAAGTACACAATTTGGGAATTTATTTCTTAAAAATATTATCATCCAAATGCAAACCCTGACGCTCGCGCTCTCATTTAAGCAAACAATCAAATTGCTTATAATGGCTCTACAGGGACACTCCGCGGTGGAGCTGATATTTTCTTTCAAATGCACCTGAGAAGTTTGTTCGGTTTATTGACGTATGCGAGATGTGTTCTCAAAATATGGTGAATTTTGATTTTCCTCAAAAAATATTTATTGATTCATCAATTTCTATTTTATCTCCTTCAAAGTAGTCCCCCTCAGATATTATACATTTGTGCCAGCGTTTTTTCCAATCCTCGAAGCAGTTCTGATATGCACTTTTTGGTATGTCCTTGAGCTCTCTCAGTGATTCAGATTTTATATCCTCAATCCTCCCAAAACTCCGTCCCTTCATTCTTGGGAACAGGAAAAGGTCGCAGGGGGCCAAATCTGGTGATTACTGTGGGCCAAATTGTCTCTCACAAGCAAAGATGAGTGAGCAGGTGCATTATCATGATGCAAAAGCCATAATTTTTTCCACAATTCCGGGCGCTTTTTTCGTATTGACGTATGACGTCAAAAAAAATTACTATTTTGTCGAGGCGGAAATTTTACCATCTACCTAAGTTTGACTCATAACGTTTAGGTTATGGCACAATCGACTAGCACTTATCGCTGTTCGCCATCTATTGGCAAACAGCGGGAACTTAGTTGCGCATCTAACATTAAAACCCATAACATTACCCTCCCGCCGACCCCACTCGTATTTGTTATACTTGAAGTATGGAGCACTCACCACGTCTCTGACTTTCCTTGCGCAACAGTTTTGTCATATTTAAAGCGTTACGAGAAATAAATAAACTACCGTTTGTGCTGCAGATACCCTCGAACAATCTCACATTCTAATGACACCTTTTGGTGGGCTATTATTTCTTATTATGATTAAAAATGTATATTTAAGTTTTTATATGCATAATATTTCTTTAGTCCTCCTAAGCTTATCACAATCAAAGCGATCTGTAAACAATTCATCACTCTAAGACGGATGAGACGAAACGGGCTATCGTTACGAAAGCTAAAAAATGCACATATAAAAACAAAAAGAACGTACGTATCGTAAACGAGATATGATAGCGAATATAAGGATCCATAAATTACGCTGCACAGCCACACAGGCTACACAAAAGAATCAAAGCAAAGTACTTACAAAGAGTACAAAATATACGCATAACATCCGGTTTTCAGCCAATTTTATATGGGCTAAAAGATACTAAAAGCCAGCCTTGATGGTTGTGGTCAACAGTAGTGGTGGCAGTGGCAACCAGCAGTACCTTTGTGGCTTTGTTGCCGCGAAAAGATTTTCCTTGTCATACGGACGACCATACTGATGGCAAAAGCAGAGAGTGAGAACGTCAATGTTATCCCATGGAACGTAAAATCGGATTTGTAAATGTCGACCATAGTAAAGCTATGGAAACTTGTGTTGAAATCTTCTAGAGCAATAAAGTGACGTGGCCGAGAGATGGCAAACAGATCGATAATGAGTTATTATTTAAAAAACTAAAGGAAGGTCTCGGTTAGTTATGTGCATAAGCCATACTGACTATTGAATGAGATTCAGATTCATTTTGTTGCCGACCTGGCATGTTTATAATCATATAATATTCCACTCCATACCTAAAGTAGAATCTGTACTGAATAATGCACTGATGTAATATTTTCCTGAGTAATTTTGTATACTATATATTTGTATAGTTATAATTACTTTAGTTTCGTTTCAAACTGTCATCTCAACGCCCATTTCTCTTAGAGCATTTTTCACCTTTGCCAATAGCGTTTGTTACAAATTTTAGTACGGACTGAGTTACGCTCTTGTTTTGAATTGTAACCCAACAAAATAAGGAGTTATTCATTTTTTCGGTTTCAAGAGTAAAGCTAAATAAAACACACATAAAGATATGATTTCTATGAAACTTTTTCTTCATTATAATGTTTGCACCTAGCCACTATGTACGAAATACATCATTTCAATGACCGCCTTTGGATTGGTTGCAGAAGAGGATCCTTTTGAGGTAGTTTCGACCACTTTTTCGCACGTCTCGCTTGGTATCTCGGCGATAACTTTACGAATGATGGTTTTCTAATACTCTAACGTTTGGGGATCATCCGCGTAAACACGGATCGCATGATTTTGGTGGATAATTGGTGTCACCAAAACGTGAAATATCGCTCTCTGGAAACTGTTCATGCAGTAAAACCAAAATCGGTCGTGTTGTGTGGCTCGTGCCACTGCCTTGTTGAGACCGCATATCGTCCATATTATAATCTTCAATTGCAGGCCAAAAAATGTCGGTTATCAGTGAAATTTAAATTCGGATTATCCGCCACATTTTCACTGACAGAAGCGATATTTTCGGCTGTGCGTGAATTGCGATGATGCACAATTGCTTGCACAGTAAATACCTTGTAGTACACGTTTGAATCACCACTTTTTTATTTAACAGCTGACAGCCTTGCCAGACCGCCGCTTTTGAAACCACTAAATGGATAACCCGCTGTTAAATACCTGTCATCTAAAGTGTTATTTATTTAGTGGTAGGTTTGCCATTTACGAATATGGATCGTTTAGCAACCGAGGAACGCGTAAGAAAAAGCTAAAGTTAAAGTTCAATCCAACAAAATTTTCTTCAGCGATGAATCCCATTTCTCTCTCGGTGGTTACTTTACCAAGCAAAATTGTCGCATAGGGAGCTCGAAGAACTCAGAAGTGATCGTGAGAAAGTCATTTCTTACAGAATTATGGTCTGAAGTTGTCATTGGGCCGTATTTTTTTTTTTTTAATATACCAAAAGGATCCACTGATACAACCAATCCAGAGGCGGTCATTGTACATTGTATTTCGTGCACAATGGCAAGCCCCAAGCATTATAATGATATAAAAGTTTAATGGTATTTTATTTAACTTTATTTTGTTATATTTAACTTTTGCATTGGAAAAAATGGGGGTCGAAACTGACCTTTATGCGACATTTACAGTTCCTTTGCTTTATCAATGCTTCAGTCGAAGACATTGATTACCTGTCAAAGCGGGAGAAATTTGAAGTTATATCTTGGCCGCACTTTGTCCCTCACGTGCACGTGTTTTTTACAAAGTCGGTTTGCCGTAAGCCTTCTACAAGACTTTTCACGATTCGGCACCACATCTTGATCGCTTTTGAATGCACTGAACTACTCATATGCACTTGTTTTGGTAAAGTCGATTCACCCTAAATATGAAAATGTTTAGCACTTCTATTCTCGAAATGCTATAGAAATTTTGAGATAAGTTGAGACTTAAGATATGCATTGTAAGCAAATTTAATGGCAGATGGCGCTGAAATCCCGTGTCCAGTATAGGGGACAATTTAGTGACAAAGAATTTTGGCAATCTCTTTAACCGGGTTTTTAAACAACTGCTTCCCGGTACTTTTTTTATGATAAACGTATAGTGATGTATCATAAAGTAAAAACGCTCACCAAAAGGTGAAATGTCTTGGAGCTAATTGAATATTTCTGAACAGTCATTATGTATTTATATGAGATTAGTGGAGAATGCATGGTTTTTATTACCTGTAAAGTTTAAAAATTGTTTTCCATTTGTCTAAACACAGAGTGTCAGATTGGTATTGTTACCAAAAAGTTGCTTAAAGATGTTGAAGAAGTTGTTCTTTTTAAAACTGCTCCGAAAGATAACTTAAACTCTGTATGGTTTCTGTAAGTGCAATGTATTACAATTTCAAAAAATTCGACATTACTTTGGCCTCCAAAGTTTGTTTGATTATTTTACCTGAAGGAAGTTTACAAAACAAAACCAATAATTTTTTATCGTTTAAAGAATTCTTTAAATTGAAGCATAATTGAGACAATTACCGCTGCAATGAATAAGGGTAGCGCATATGCGTGGAGGTCATTTAAATTCAATTATTTTTAAAGGGTATCAAAAATATTTAATAAAAATATAATGTTTTTTGAATGTCTTATATGAATATGAAAAAAGTTATCTGACTTTCTTAATGTAGCAACATTCATGAACCACCCTGTACAGTTCCACATTTTCTCACGTTGTATTCGGAATCGACTATTCTAAAATTAACGAATTTATTAACTGGCATTATATAGGGTGGGTCAAATAAGACCTACTAATGTTAAACACAAATAACTTTTGCAATAATCGTTTATTTTGGTTAATTGTTTTTATATATTGAATACATTTTATGGAAATTATGTATGAAATATTACATCAGACAAATGTCCACCATTTTTCTCGATACAAAGATTGGCTCTTTTTAACGCGTTTTCCATTACACCACATAATGTTTGTGGTAGAAGGCTCATCTCGAATATTTTGCTTCAGCTGTCTAATAGTCTCTGGTTTATTAAGATACACTTTGTCTTTTAAATATCCCCATAAAAAGAAGTCTGGCGTCTCCTCTGAAAATAATAAAACATTTTTGTTTTTAATTTTTCTGAAGTTATTCTTTATTGATTAGAAGCAACGTTCGGAGGACATTGATATATAGACTAAATAAAAACATCAGTTCCTACATTAATCCGCTAGAAAATTGCATTTTCGTCAAACCCACACATTTTGTGTCACATAAATACATCGTCGAATCACACTGTGAAAGTAAAACCGTAGTTGTGTCTATAGAAACTATTGGCGTTTGTCCATTTGTTAGATATTGCTATAGACGTAGCTGCTGCTTTTTCTAATAACTGATGAACATCTGAATGTGGAACTGTTGGAAGCAAATCTTGTGTTCGATATATTTTTATGTTTTTCTACACCGACATTCTAGTTGCTGTCGTCAGCCTTTACTTAGAATTCGCTTTAGTGCATCAATTTCGCGATGGCGCTACAAATCAGACCCATCGATGTGTGCCCAGCACGTATGAATCATTAGAAGCCCTTAATGATAGGCTGAATTCATACAAAACTGCGGGTGATGAAATTATAGTTTTTTTTTAATGATACACTCAATCACTCAAATCTACCGGAAAATTACTATGTGTGCTGATACAAATATTGCGAATGGCCACTGCAGGAAACCAAAGGCAATTCATTAAATTGCCGCTGCCCATTGGGATTGCAGGAAGCCAAACACTTGGAGAGCGTCCACCAAGCACACGTCAGAATGGTTCTAATAAAACACACACACACCTCAAAATCCTCTTGGGTTAGTTAAACTTCTATTGACTTGTTTGTCTCTTGCACAAATATTTGAACGTAAATAAAATTCTTAGAATTTCCTCCTTCTCTTTCTTTGGCAATTTATATTCCATGATTGCTAACATCATTAGAATCAAGTCAATGAACAATATTTTGCAGCAGCTAAAATTACATGTAGACGATGCCGGTTTATGTTTTTTACTTTTCCAATGCGTAATCTGTGGCATCATCTAGAAGGTCAATAACAATGGCATAATTTCGTTGTCATTAGTTGAGTTTATTGACATAAAATAACTAGAATAGAAACACCTACAACGAAGTGATGACCACTAACGATGCAACCTCATAAAGTACTAAGTTTGGTTCATGAATGCAAAGAAATTGATGCAATAGGAAAATTTAGAAGAATCCTTTGCAGTCATTACTTTTTTCAATTGGATGATGCACATGCAATGTGTAGTTTGTTGTTTTAAACAAAATGTTCTAACTATTACGATATATCTAACATGTTCTTAAGTTGCCACGGCATATTTTATTGTTTTAGGATCAACTTTGTCAAATGCTATCGGTAGTATGAATTTTTGACAAAAATTTTGAGACGTTTTTTCAATGTTGTTTATTTCTTACTTGGAGAAGCTGTTGGAACACAATATTTTAACAACAAAAAAAAAACAACGAAAAAGGCGCACATAAACTTAACACTTATGGACTAGTGGGGAACATAAATGATAATAACGCACCACGCTAGTGTCAACATTTTATGCGATCCAAAAAATTTGCCGCATTACCATAGATTTGAAATTCCTAAATGTCGGCTAGTGGATTCTTGATATCCGAGTACATTCTGCCAAAAAAAGTACGGTGTATTGGTAAATAAAACACAAAATATTTATTATTAATCTAAATTTACTATATCGCCTTTAAAATAGACTTCTTCCAAAACAGTTCACATATGCCTGTGAATAATATAATCATGAAAATATAGGGTGATTTTTTAAGATTTAAGTTTTTCGGGTTGGCAGCACTGATTGGTAATGGTGCCCAAACATCATCTGTGAAAGTGAAAAGTGTACAGTATACTCTGCCAGTTCATCATGGAATGACCAACGACCTACCACAACGTCTAAATTTTGGTGAATCGGCCTTACTAAAGCTCAATGAAAATCCGTTGTTTTACCGAAAATTTGTGTTCAGCGATGAGGCTCATTCCTTGCTAAACGGATACGTGAACAAGCAAAACTGTCGCATCTGGAGTGATGAACAGCCACATGCCGTACATGAATTATCGATGCATCCCGAAAAAACGACGGTCTGATGTGGTTTAAGGGCTGGTGGCATCATCGATCCATTTTCTTCAAAGACGACCGTGGAAGAAACATTGCCGTCCACGGTGAACGATATCGAGCCATGATACGCGATTTTTTTTTTTTGCCCCAATTGGCTGAGTTGAACTTGGCTGACATGTGGTTTCATCAGGACGATGCAATTTGCTACACTGCTCGTGAAACAATGGATATGTTAAGGGATGAATTTGGTGAGTAGCTTATCTCTCGATTAGGCCCTGTGAGTTGGCCCCCCAAGATCTTGCGATTTAACGCCCCTTGATTATTTCTTGCGGGGTTATGTCAAGTCGTTAGTCTATGTGGACAAGCCGAACACCCTACAGGATAACATAACACGCGTTATTCGAGGAATACAGACCGAAATGCTCGAAAAATTGGACCTTCCGAATGGACATTTTGAGGCGGAGCCACGGACAACATTTACATGAAATTATCTTTAAAAATTAAATGGCAAAGACCAATTTATCGATTCCAATAAAAATGTTTAATATGTGATGCAAATGTAAGTGTTTTATTCGATTTTTAAAAAAACTACGATTAAAAAATCACCCTATATTTTTCAAACAAGCTTTCC
This sequence comes from Philornis downsi, assembly GCA_019455685.1. Classification (NCBI taxonomy): domain Eukaryota; kingdom Metazoa; phylum Arthropoda; class Insecta; order Diptera; family Muscidae; genus Philornis; species Philornis downsi. The sequence continues at coordinate 981,597 of JAHXMU010000075.1, forward strand.
GGAAAAGACTTAAGTTTTTGCCGCAAATATTCTTTCAATATTCAATATACTATCGATCGAAAACGGGGTCCTAATTTGATTTTTGGACAGAGAAGATAAATCAGTTGGAGACATATTAGGTGAATACAGTGGTTGCTCGAGTATATTCTTTGACTTTTTGGTCAGAAATTCGTCCATAATCATAGTTTTGTGAGATTCTGCATTATTATAGTGCAAAATTGTTAAGTTTTCTTTTGATAAACTTGCATTTTCCAACGTATTTCCTCTCTCAAATACCGCATGACGCCCAGATTATTTTCTTTAATTACTGCCCGACCATCTCCCATGAATTTCGAACGCACAACGCCATGATAATTTAAGAAAACACTCTATATTACCGTGGCTTTTAATCGATTTTATCGTTATTTTTTTGTTGATTTCTTCACAGTTGGAAGAGGCTTTTCCGAACATTGTCAACAGGTTTGCACGTCAAATCCATATCTCATCATCAGTTATAATGCGTTTTATAGATGTGCGGTGGGATTTAACCCATTCTGGCATATGATCAACGACCTTGATATGATTGAGCTTTTGCGAAAATTTGGTTCTTTCGAAACTTATCGGGCGGCTACGCATTTTATACGCAAGCGGCTCTGTTATATGCCACGAAATAATTAGTGAAATACACACAACCCTGCGGCTATCTCTTTCAATGTTAAATGATGATTTTTAGTCATCACTATCTCTTCTTCAACTTCATCTGAAGGTGTTACTGATCTTCCAACACATCCCAACCATCTTTTATAAACCTTCTCTAACATTTTCAGCAATTCAGCACACGAAATTTCATTTTGAACATAAGGTTTGAAATAGACTCTTTGTTCAATATTTTTATCCTTAGTTAAAATCGCAAAACGCGTTTGAGATGAACTGGCGAAATTGGTAAACAAACTAAATGACAGATTTCGCTCAAACTCCGCGTCAGTACAGAGGGCTGTTGGGACAACTTAGAGGCAAAACGAATTTCGACAATCCTTTTAAGCCGGTTTTTAAAATGAACAATTCCTTGTATCTTTGCATCCTTTGACGAATGCATGTAGATTCCTCATACTAAAAACGAAAGCCGAAATAGTTGAAAATACTTAAAATTAAAACAAAAGCAAAAACATAATTTCCGTCAAGAAATATATAGTTTTCTACACAGATGAGCTCGCCGTCGAAGTATTTACATATATCGCATTTATATAGTGCTTCAGAAACTCGCTTCTTATAGTATATGATTACTGGATATAGAAGTTAATAATCGACTTATCGAATATCGCTTTTATGTTTAGTACCAACTTGAAAAGAGATCCACTTAAAACGTCAAAGAAACACGTATTTTCAAAAATAAATTTGGTTTCCTTTTAAAAAATCCTAAGTTTCGTTGCATTTGGAAATTCATTAAAAGTTTACTCATATTTTAGTTTTTATTTTGCAAACTTTTTTCAAATGCAACTTTCACGTCGTGCACCGACCATGGTGCAATGCGTAGCACACGCAACTATCATTCGCACAGTCCCGGGTTCAATCCCGATTATAGCCACCTATCAATATTTAAGCAGCAGTCACCTCCATGTGTCTGATGAATACTTCGAATAGTCGAGTAATCGAAAAGTCTTGTGAATGCTTTTCAAACTGTGGTGTTCGGAATCGTCGTTAAACTGTCCATTGACTGAGTTTAAAAAATATAATGCGTGTAAGGTCATTGAATGTGACCTTATGCATTCATTAGATACAAGGCAATTAATTTGTTTTATTTGTAACATCGTACTTTGAATAACATCGTTCACTTGGTGTAGTGCACAATAGAGTCAATAGGCTTACTAGAGTCTAAGTAACTGAAAATTTATTTAGACGATTTGCCATTTCTACCATACACATCTATTTGATAAAAATATTAATTAACAAAGAACCAATTTTCTAAGATAGCGTCTATAGTATACATTTTTGCTGGGCCGCACAACATATGACCTTGTCATGTGGAATGGAGTATCATTACACGCTTAAAAACGTCGATGGCGGTGTAAAGCTGATACAAAGCTGATCCCTATTCGCACAGCGTCGATACTCCTCATTTATGGAATACTTTTCTTTTGAAGACTCCAAGTACTGATTCATCCTTTTGTTTCATAATCCATGATTCTGCACTGTGCAGCAAGACGGTTATGACCATAGAGAGAAAAAGAAATGGCTTTGTGTTTAAGTTGCTTACTAAGTCCGATGCTGACTCCATTTTTTATTGATGGTGGTGCCAAGGTAGATTAAACGATTCATTACTCCAAGTTTATTGTCGTCAACGATCTACTTTCCTTGGAACTTCTGCAAAAGTTGTTGTAGTGGGAATAACCTGAACATTAAAATACTTAACAAAGGTAAACCCGCACTGGAAAGCTCCAATCGCGTCTAATAAAATAGTCTCTCATATGTTGACTTTTTGGTTCACGAAATATGTTTTGTCCAACCAGTCACGTTATATTTTCGAACGTTCTCTGAACGTTTCATTGTAGTATACTCGCATGCAATGCTAACCTTTATAACCAAATTAGGGTAATTTTTCAAAAAATAGGTTAATGTTTTTGTAACAAGTTAACTGTTCTCAAATATTTTCAATGTACTTTGAAATTAATATAATTTCTAATTTGGTTTAGTGTTTGTAAGATTTGCGCTGACTAAAGTTTTGAATAGTTAATTTAGTTTATATGTCGAAAACTAAATCAGTTAATAATTAAGTAAGATTTTCAGTTTGTTCACATTCCCTTTCTGGAGCATACGAGGGCGTCCCAAAACTAGTCGACCTGACGTATAGATGGCAACATATGTTTTAGGTTTCGAGGCGCCACGTTGTTTATAAGTGAATTTGTAAACATGGAACAAATTGGTCACCAACCTGTATTAAAGTCGAGCCAGATTCTAATCTGGGGAAGTCTGCTCCTTTGTTTACGACTGTAAAACATTGGGTAGCAGACTTGAAACGAAACCGTACGAGCTGGCAAGGCGAACACCATACTGGTCGATCAATTGAGGTGTCCACGTCCGACACGGTTAAGAAAATCCATATAATGGTATTGGATGATGGGCGGCCGAAGGTGCGTGGTCTAGCTGAAATGATAGGCACTTTTGGTGAAAAGTGGCAACCTTATAAAACATATGTTGTAAGTTTAAAGGCGCCACCATGTTTAGTATATTTATTTGAGCCATCAACATTAAACGATCTCAGCGATTTTGTAAACATGAAAAAAATTGTTCACCGTTATATAATTCGTTTTCCATTCGAAAAGTCTCTGTACCATCAATATTAAAGCCAAGCTAGATTCTATTCTGGGGCCGAGCTAGATTCTTCTCGTTAACGACTCTAAAATATTGGGTAGCAGATTTTAAACGAGATCGTATAAGCTGCCAAGACTACTACCGTAAAGGTCGTCCAATTTAGGTGTTCACCTCAGACACGGTTAAGAAAATCCACACAATGGCCAAAATGATAGGCAAAGTGATATGCATTGTATATTGACCGAAGATTTGAAGATGAGAAAGCTATGTATAAGATGGGTGCCGCGCTTACTTTCAATAGAGCAAAAATACCGTCGTGACGATTTTTCAGTAAAGCATTTGACGATGTTTCACCGCAATAAAGCCGAATTTGTGCATCGATTTATAACCGTGGATGAGACATGGGTCCACCACTTCACACCTGAAGCAAAGGAACAATCAAATTAGTGGACTGGAATGGTAGAATCGTGTCCAAAAAAGGCGTAGATGGTTCCATCTGCATGCAAAACCGTGACGTCTGTTTTTTTGGGATAGGCGTGGGATTATTTATATAGATTACTTTCAGAATGGCAAAACCATCAACGGCGGATATTATGGAGCGTTTAGGTGACGAAATTGTAGAAAAATGCAGCATTTGGCGAAAAAGAAAGTGTTGTTTAATTTAAGCAATGCTCCAGTCCTCACATCCACTATTGTAATGGCCAAAAGTAATGAATTAAAATTCGAAGTGCTTCATCACACATCTTATTCGCCAGATTTAGCTCCCTAGGGCTATTCTTATTCCCGAATTTAAAAAAATGGTTCGGTGGTAAAAGGTTTGCCAACAATGAAGAGGCGGAGTCTGCGGTTGATGGCTATTCTAGGAAGTTTGACAGGTCTTACTATAAACAGGGTATGGAAGCTATTAAATGTCGCTGGAAAAAGTATATCGAGTTAAAATGAGGTTATGTTGAAAAATAAAGAAAATGTTTCCTAACTTTTTTGTGCCTTCTTTGTTAGGTCGGATTGTTTTGGGACTGCCCTCGTAATAAGATGCTTTTTTTCACATTTTTGCACTTGAGATTATTGAAAGACTTTACGTATCTCCAACTTTTATTGCGTCTCAGTGCGTTGCTTGCGCTACTTAATAGCAGCAACTGATTTGCATAAATACATACTGTCAACATCTGGTATTATTGATTAGTAATCCATTCAATAATCCCTATTTCACTTCAGGGCACTTATAATTAATGAATATTTTCAAGGTTTATTAAAAAAATGCTTTACGATACTCCGTGGTTCTATTATGGTAATGGTATTTGCTTTACATCCTTCGCATCCATCAAAAATAATTTATGAAATCCATGTTATCCTTTAACTTACAAGAATTATGTACTCGCCACTACCATAAATTGAGAGTTCTTGCCTATGTGAACACATAATAATTCCGTCTTAATCATTCTTCAGGAACTTACCAATGCCCTCTTTTTGGTTTAGTCTTACGAGCGGACAACCGCTGTATTAGCTTAAGTAAACATTGAAAATCTTTTGCCGCCAATTACATAATTCAATCAATTTGTACACAATATCGCTTAATTTTGTCCACTTCATTTTGGATCACTTTAGTCTTCCTTTCTACAGGTTCTGTACAGGTTGGGGATTTGGGGCCAGACAGTGACGCCACACACGTACACGCTCTTCGAAAGATGACAAAGAAGCAGCTAAGGAGGTTAGGAGGGACGTACGAGTAGATCGTAAAAATCCACAATCACTTAATCTGTTGAAAACGATCTTGGAAGATTATTTTAAACGATTTTTTTGGGGCGATAAACGAATTTATTGCAACAACGCTAAACAATAATTGAACACAAATGTAGATGAAGTTTTCAAGGGCTATTGTTGTTTTTTGTTTTTTGTTTTTTTGTTTTGTTTGTTTTGTTTTATCGTCAACTATCATTGTATTGTAGTTTGACCGTTGTTTGTACTGAAGATGGGCCTTCTCTTTAGTGGGCTTCTTGTAAGTGATTGTCTTTGGTGAGGACAACACAACAACAACAAAATTAGTTAGTTGGTGGCCCTGCCAAATTAAGTTGCTATGTGGTGTTGCTTTGTTGTGCTTCTCCGTACTGAATGGTATGCTAAGTTTTGTATTTGGTAAGCGAAAGGTCGATGCTAGCATAAAAGTTTGAGCAACCTGCATGAGTGTCTTGATTATTGTATTTTCAAATTAAATCAAATTAACCATTTTTCGATTTCAAAAGTAAAGTTAAATAAAACACACGTAAAGCTTTAATTTCAATAAAATGTTTATTCCATTATAATGTTTGGGCCTTGCCATTATATATGAAATACAATTCACTTAAATAGCGGCCTCTGGATTGATTGCAGCAGGGGATCCTTTTGATTTGGATGTCGACTACTTTTTCATACATTTCGTGCGGTATCTCGGAGATAACTTGACCAATGAGCAATACGGTCTAAAGGCAAAAAGGTCTAAAGGCGACAAATCGCAAGATCTTGGTTGCCAATTGGCGTCGCCAAGACGTAAAATTACACTTTCTGGAAAATTTTCATGCAATAAAATCAAAACCGATCGTGTTGTGTGGCTCGTAGCACTGTCTTGTTGAAACCACATAACGTCCAGTTCATAATCTTCAATTCCAGGTCAAAAACGTCAGTTATCATCCGCCCACAGCACTCTGAATTGAAATTCGGATTATCCGCTACACTTTTACTAATAGAAGTGATATTTTCGGCAGAGCGTACATTGCGATAATCCACAGACCTGACCACATCTGTAACGCATCTGCTCTCTTCAAATTTCTTTGTAGTGTTACCAATTCCTTGCACTGTAGGTCGATTGTAACGCCTCCCCATAATGCACAAAGTGCCCACGTTTGAATCGCCGCTTTTCTAGTAAGTTTTAACCATTTTTACGCGTTCTTCTGTTAAAACGATCTATATTTGTTAACGGAAAACCTTTCACTAAATAAATAACACGTCAAATGGCAGGTATTTAACAGCTGACTGCCTTGCCAGACCGGCGGTTTGGAAACTACTAAATGCATAATCCTATATTAAAGTAATCGGAACGTTTTATGAAATTGTTCACATTTAACGAATGCTGAGGCCTTTGGTTGGCAGCTTTTGCCCGTTTTTTTTGGCTTATTTTAAAAACATTCAAAGCAACATTTCCAAATTTAAGCAAAGTGATTAAAAATTTATGACTAAAATAATTACATACTATTAAATGATTATTTATGTTGTAAGTGATATAAACTAATTTTTAAAAAAACTTTTGCCGAGAGTCAAGCTTAAAATAATAAAATACAACATATTTTGACGAAATTAATATTCGTCAGTTTCAACATAAATAAATGTTATAAGAAATTAAATAACAATTATTTTCATAAGGCCAGAGTATTATCTATTTATATGGCATCGTTCTTTGGGAATTTTATTACAGCATGCACGGCTTTATTTAATATAAATGATCCACTTAATATTGACCTTTAAGTCATAACACGTAGAATTAGCGTTTTCCATAATATTGCCTCATAAAACAGTAATTTGGGGCTTCTTTGAGGCTCATTTGGATATTGATTACCCCTCATATATGAAAGCTTGTGGCTCTCAGCTCACGAGCAAGCTTTCAAATAAGGAGGCAGGTTTGGAGTTGAAACCGCAAAAACTACGCTTCATGCAGAAGTGACATATACTATTTGGAGTATCTAAGTGGGTAGTATCAAACATTAATAGGTGCACTACTTAACATAGGTTGTATTGAAGTTGTTAAAGACTGACCGTAAAATACTCTGTACAGTCGGGTAATTGGCAAATGCAGATACAAACCAACCAACTATTGCGATTAGTTTACATGAGCAGTTAATACAAATATTAACAGTTATATTCAATTTTCTGCATAGCTAATCCCTGAGCCTAACAAATCATATATGATAACTATGATCAAAGTCCAATAAAAATTGTAGCTTATAGAATTGATCAAATTATGCTTTTCAAATCCATTCGTAAAAGAGTCTACATCAAGACATGGACCGATATGACAAATGTTCTTTCCTGATTCTAATAATATGTACACAATGCAATCAAATTTCATTGAAAATTATGGTTTCAGAAACGATAAATCCAATCTTAGCAGCTTCATTGGGAAAAGAACTAAACCAAAACATAGACTTATATGGTCCATCTTCAACAAGGTTCGTTATCATCCTAATAAAATCATTTGTACCAAAGCAAAAGTATTAACAACAAATTCCCTTGAATTTTGCACGCCCTGGGAGTGATAAAATCAATCACAGACGCACACTGCCTCGTCTTTGATTGGACGAAATTAGAAGGGGTGATTCCAGATAAATCATATTTGGCACGTAGTCTTCCTTGGAAGCCCTTTCATCGAGGTCATTTTTATCACCTGCATTTTATAATAAAGCCATACTTCAACTTATCTCTTCTAAATAAAAAAAATAATAATATATAATTTAGTTAAATTATTTCTAATTAATCTTATAATATCATTAATTTAATTTTACAACATAATATGTACTATTAAGATAAGTGTATATGTCCTATTGTTCCCGCCTCAGACGTCTAGAGCCCTCTGGCGGTGGAATAACTTGCTAAATTCACTCACAACCTTGTGCTTTCAAAACGTTGTCACTGGTTTCAGAAAAACAACTAATTTTGGATATAATTATTACATAAAACTCGATTTTTTTTCTATTGGAGAAACACTGTCGCTTTAAAAAGCAGTTTGTCAGAAAGTAACGTTTATACTCGTAAGTGATATAAACAGCTCAAAGAGGGCCGGGAATAAGTTGGAGGCGAATAGCGCCCCAAGCTACCATGACGTCTATCGGTGAAAGTCACGTCCAACACATTCGAGATTTGGTACTCAAAACCATCGATTAACAGTTAGGAACTTTGCTGATGATGTTGACGTTTCAATTGTATCAATTAATTCTGGTATTAATAACACTTGTTTTTCCCGAAATCCGATCAAGAGATAGGACCAAAGTCCCTCAGAAACCAAACTTATGCTGGGAATGGTATTGATTAATACCGTAGTGTCGTGCATTATGAGATTCTCTCCGCTGGCCCACTATTATGCGTCAATTACGTGAAGCTTTTTGCAAGAAGGTAACTGATTGATAGGCAGATACCTCTTGATTTTTACATCACGATAATGGTTCTACGCAGGTTTTTTGTCGAAAGTTCAATTAATATCTATTCGCAATCACCGTATTCTGATTTAGTGATAATGTGACCAAACCTCAAAAGAGGTCAAACGACAATTGCACCGCCCTCTGAAAGCCATGCTGGAAACTGACAAATTTCGAGGATTGGAAAAAACATTTTGCATAGAATTTGATAACACCATAGTAAGTTCTAAAGGATTGTTGTTTAAGTGGTTGCCTGACCTTGTATTCTATTCTGAAGTAAGAGATATCCAAACAGAAAAATTGATTGTATTATTTGTGTTGGCTTTTAAAAATATATCTAGAGCCTATAGAGTATAAATTATTCGCTTAGCTCCAATGCTGGCAACAAATAAAAAAAATTGTCATGAATTGGTTTAACGAAAACGATTGTTTTCTTTGTTTCGCATTGCTGTCTTATTTTTTAGGATGTTACCACCAAAAGAGGCGAAATTGAGCCCTATTTATAAAATTTGGGATGCTGTTTTTGATGTCTGGTAATTTGCTTATACATCAGTGTAATATATCGCGTTCTCTTTCAATAGGGGATAAGCAAAGCAACATTTTCCGTTGTCGGTCTGGTCATGGTAAAAGATTTCCAACTCCTTAACTCTTGTCCTCCGCGTTATTGTCGTTTTTTGTTTCCTTTTTTTTTTGTTTTTGTTCACAGCCAACAGCAACAACAAGGTAGCCATTCGGAGTTAAGTTGGTTCATATGTTAATCGATTATCTCTGTCTTTTGGCCAAGTTTATTATGGCCAAATTTTGTGGCAGTAGTGTTTGGTCGAATCAGGCTGCAGTTGTCCAGTTCGCGGTTGATATCACGTTTCGTAAATTAGCTTATGTCATGTTATAATGTTAAAGATTTCCTTTCGCCGATATTGTCAATTTAAAGTTGGTGTAACAACTTAATTTGGCAAGAAAAATAAACACTTATTTTTATGTATCGTGATTTTTGTATGCACAAAAAGTAAATTAATGATCGGTAGTTTCTTACAGAGGACCTCACACATAGAATGGTTATTGAAACAGGAACCGTTTCTTTGTTGAGACAGAATTATATATTATATACGACCATATATATTATTTGACACTGCAATTACGAATCCATTCATAAATTTGTTTCGGTAGTTAAATTGTTCACACATTTACTGAACGTCGATGTTGTTCTGCCGTTTATATCGATGACCTCAGGCCAGTCAGTAAAAAGTTAAAATAGCTGTGGATAATAAATGGTGTGTCATTGTCCTTCAAATATAATTGTCGTAGGGTCATTTGATTGACATTAGCCTTCAACTATTACACGGTTATCAGAGTTAATTTCTTACAATTGTGGCTGTAAAATAATGTTTGTCATTTCATGTTTTTTTTTCTGTAAAAGAATACAATGTGTGTGGCAGAAAATATGCGTCTATTGTGTTTTTGGCTAGCAAAAGTAGCCGATATGACACAAAAGGGTTTCATATATTTGTCGTCCCAAACAGTCAGTCCACCAATTTTATCGAATATATAACACTTCTTAAACGAGGAGGTAGAATTTATATTGTAGAATTTGAATTTACTATATTACCTACTTATATAAAATGAGACGGTTAATACAAGATATAATAGTCTGTTTAGAAATAATCTGTTTTACTAAACTCAATGGAAGCGTGAGTTCAAATCCCCAATGTTTGAATGGGTGGAGATTAGTTACTGCACAGCTTTGAAACTGCCAATACAAATCACAAATTTTCTTCGAAGAGACAGGCAGACTGGGCGATGTGATGCAAACCGCTTTGGTTTCCATAATAACTTGTTGCGTTTAAATGAAAATAATTAAAATCTGAAATATTCATAATGAAATTATGTCTGGAAAAATATTATGGATTATACAAATAAAAAAACAAATATCTTGCATTCCATAAAAAAGATGTGGGAGAAGTTTTAAGTAAGGTATAGTAAAAAGAAATTCATTATTTTTCCAATAGATGGCTTTGGTAATCTTTATCTCCCGTTGTACAAGGATCGGATGCTAGATGGCGTTAGAAAAATAAGATTTCATACTCAAAAAACTATTCAGAAACTTTTGAGATTGCATGACTGAGTAATTTATGAGCGCCTGGCATAAATAGACGGTAGCAATAAGGAAATACGCTAACTTTTACAGTTTTTCTCCGATAGAGGCAAATCTGCCGGGCAGCTATTAAATACCTGTCATCTGAAGTGTTAATTATTTAGTGAAAGATGTGCCATTTACGAATGCGGATTGCTTAATAACCAAAGAACGCGTAAAAATAATTAAAACTTACTACAGCATTGGTGATTCCAACGTGGGCTTCTAATCTAACTAAATTTTCTTTCATTGTTTCTCATTTCTCACGCACTCGCAGAAGTGATTATGGAAAAGCCATTGCATTCGAAAAAAGTGACTGTTTGGTGCGCATTTTGATCTGGGGGTGTCATTGGGCCATTTTTTTTTTTTTGAAAATTACGCTGGTCAAAGGATCCAAAATACAAGGAATACAAAGGATCCTCAAAAGGATCCACTGCTGCAAAGGCCGCAATTTAAATGACATCGCGTGCCGGAAGATCCAAGCATTACAATGAAATATAGCTTTATTTGTATTTTATTTAACTTTGTTTTTGAAACCGAAAAATGTTTAACCCGTTATTATAGCCAATCACGCGCAATTATGGTATCGCCGATTCCGTCGCGTTAAATTTGAAGTGAAAGATGCATCACGCTCTGAAATGCCTTTTGTCGAAAGTGGCGGCAGAATAATAAATCGTCTAGTCCTAAGAACTAAACATTGCACAAACATTTACAAGCCAATTGAATAAGTTGGGACACCAAAAGAAATTCAATGTATGAGTGCAGCAATAGTTAATGCAAGAGAACCTAACGTTTTGCGAATGGCTGCTAAAACTCAAACAAATTGGACCATTTCCGAAACGGATGATGACTAGTGGCGAACAGTGGGCCAATTTGGACTTGTGCAGTAAACAATTGGGCTGTCTTCAGAAGCGGCCATCTTTGGCCAATGGGAGAGGAAATGTGTTCCATCGGGAAATGCCAGGCCACAAACACAATGAGCTTGTTTGGAAAATGCTTATGCATCAACCTTATTGTCCAAATTTGGCACTAAGTGATTATCACCTGTTCCTGTCTAGGGGGAGTAATTTTGCTGCTGAAAAACTATGTGCTAATGAAAAAGTAGTTTCCATGAAAGAAGCATAATGGAATTACTTTCAAAACGGTGAATATCTGACATAAAACGGATCATTCTAACTATGCTAAACAAAACTTGCAATTTCACGAGCAAATAGTTTTCCTTTCTTTCTACCACACCTTATACATGTAGTTGTTTTTACTTTTATAGGCCTAGGCTATCCTTGAATTTTTCTGATCATTTATTGGGAAATTCAAAACTAAAGTCGTAAATCGGTTTTTGCTAAAAATGTTTTAACGCTTTTCTTAAAATAGCCACTCTTGTGGTTTTCAGTCAATAAAAATTATGCGTTTATATTGAAATATTCTCCTCCCTGGCAAATGCAGTTTTATGCTTTTGAAGATATAATTCGTAGACCTTCTAGCTGGGCATGAAATGACGACGATTCACCGCCAGCCATTAACCTATTAGTATTTCTATCGGATATTATCAGATCAATCGAATTGAATGAAGTTATTTATTCAAACTTTAAGTAAAAAATAAAAGAAATTAATAAGAAAGATTATGGTCCGTTTTTCATTTTAACGAAAAGTTTACTGTTTTCTGTAGACCCTAAACTACAAGTTCCTACGAGAACATATTTTTTTTAAATTTTCTAGTATTTGTTATAGGTTAAATTAATTAAGTTAATCATAAGTCGCATTTTCATTACTTCTTGTGTTGTGCTTCAGAAGTAACGGAAAGTCAGCACAAAAGAATAGCGTCAGTTTGGTGATGTTCACAAGTTGAAGTAATAGCTTTTGAACTGGATACAGAAAATTGTAAGCAAAAGCAAAAAATCGATAGAAATTTGAACATTTTTTTTCCAAAATTTTGTAAATGGGGATATATTTAGAACCCAAAAATATTGTTGATAGATCCAACAAAATTGGCATGGAATGATTAAGAATCGCTTTCTAATTCGACTTAGCAGCAACCATATGTTTGTCTGTCCATGTATTCTTGTAAATAGATTGCCCAAGCTTAGCTTCATCGTGTCCCCGAATGAATCGAATGTTTCATACCTTACATAAAAGTCGTTCCCTGAAGTAAATTCTGTCCATTCTGTATTATTAATAAACATAAAAGATAGACCAAGCCAAATGTACACAGATCGACATCGAATCACTTTCTGCTTTGGTTTAGTGCTGCTCATCTGTTCGCTTGAATCTACCCATCTACATGCCGATGTGTTCATGTAGACAAAACTCAGATCACAATTATGGGCCGATCTGAACAGAAGTGGACACACATATTTGAATTGGGTAATGAACAAACCTTGCTCGCGATACCATATCACGTTTTGTTGTAGCCCTTAAACTAATTGGGTTTCCAATCTAATATTAACCGCCTCTCGAAATTTCTGGTTGGTTGTATATCCTCCAAAAAAATAGGTTGATCAGGACAGGAACATGAATGTAATTGCGAAATTTCTGGTTGGTTGTATATCCTCCAAAAAAATAGGTTGATCAGGACAGGAACATGAATGTAATTGCGCCAAACGGCTTCATATTTTTATGTTGCCCTCATTCAAATTGTCTGTCCAATCTAGTTTTATCGCTTCCTTTGCAATTTTATAGTATTTAGCTAATATGGTTTAGTTGGGTTAGGAACAGAAATCTACTGCAAATGTATCACATCGGCACACGTTTTGATGTAGAACTGGACGGGATAGACTTAGCGTTATAATTTACCCAACCCATGTCTCTAATCGGAATTTCATCACATTTTGCCTCATATCTATAGGTTTGGTTAGGTTACGTCAGTGCGGCAGTCTGAATAGACAGACTCACATAGACTGTATAGTCCATTGTAATACCACGGAAACTAGGGATATGGATGACCTCAAGAAGCTCTTAAGTCGGACAATATCTATATCGTCCAGGTCTCAAAGGTCCCTAAAGAAATTTGAAAGAGCCCAGTGTTGATCCCCACTTGTTCACCAGGGCCGGGCAATTGGAGAGTAATTGTTCTATGGACTCCTCTTCCTCTTTATTCCTACAACTCAGTATCACGGCATGTCTTCCAATCAGACAGTGTCCTGTCATGACGGATACAAGCAATAAGGTATCGGGTGTTGATAGCGACATCTGTATTTGTGACGCTCCAGATCTAGGCGAGGCCACATCTGTCTGGATTGATTACATCCTCGGACAGTCTACCCCCACCTATCATTTGCTGTTATATATGCTCTATCTCGCAGTAGGATATTGCAAGTGGCTAGAGGCATACCAGCGGACTCCAACTCGGCTGGAGTCCGTAAGGTTGTCCCTAGTCTTACCAGCTCGTCCATTTTGCAGTTCCCTGACATGACCCTGTGGCTCGGCACTCACATATTGTGAATGTCGAAATGCAATAAGATATACATGCTACATTTTGGGCGGCAATCTATCCATTTTTTCTGTGTACTATCTGTCCTATGTCCAACTTTTACTTTTATGGTAAGAAAGAGTGATTCTATCATCGTACAATCTGCACGCTAAATACCGGACAATACCAGAAGATAAATATTACACAGTTTTGGCAACAAAAACTTCTATGCGATTGTGTTTGATGGACTTCTGCAATGAGAACTTGTGTTGATTGAATTTGTTTTACATCCAATTGAAGGAAAGTGGGCGTATATCATTTGCTAAGGTAGAGGGAAACGCTGAAAGTACCACGATTCTTCTGACCATTACTTTTCATTATTTGTTTTTAAAAGGATTGAGAAATTTTCATCTGCCTGAATGGCTGGAAGACGCTGTAACTGCCTTGAATCTTCCAAAATTTTCTTTAAACTTTGTATTGCCTAATATTTCAGCAGTTGCTAATTAATGATTGTAATGGGCTATATTGATCCATCATTGCTCCCAAACACTTTTAAATATTTTCCGAATATTAAGTTCATATCCTTTATTTAGTGCCATTGAATTTAGTCAATATGGTTGCTAGTTAAGCATTTGCCATATTGAGGCTTGAAATAGAAAATGGACTTCGTTGTCACGCCTCTTTTGGTAACTGCCGTACAAATTGGCCAATTTTCTGAAATTCAATATTTTCTCTAGAATATCTAAGTAGTACAGCTGCAGTAGCCTAAATTTTTATCCACTGTAATGATTTATAATCTCCAAGTATTCGCGCCTCTTTGTTACTTCCAACATCAATGACCGATTTCATCAATATATAGGTACTCGTATTCTTAGCTTCATACTTTTCTAGCAATTGTACTGAATTCAACTAAATCTGACACACTCTACGTTTATCAAGTACACAGTGTGTGTCGAATTTAACTAAGATTAGATTAGTCCTAAGATTGAAAGGATATAATTTTGGTCCTCCCATATAAATTAACCGATTTATTGAAAATTATTTTTGCTGCTGAATAACCTAATTCGTAAATTGTAGTTACTTAAATTATTATCAATTGTATTGCATTATAATGCATATTAAAATTTGAAATAATCGACCGGATGACCACGCCCTCTCCAGTAACTCTCATACAAATTATATCCTCTCAGACGTCAGACATTTACTATACTTATTTCTGCGATTGACAGTGGCCTATTTTGCAAAACTTAGTGTTCCTACTATAATTTCTATGCCGAAAACTTCGGAAGTTTTATACTGTGCTTTAAGTCAGAACATTTTTTTTAAATAATCAAAATCGCCCCTTCTGGAACCCGGCATACTTTTGTATCAACACAAAAGACGCTGGATAAAGTTACATGCAAAACATTTTTTCAGACAGAAATTCCTATGCTGGTTTAACTTTATGTTTTTCGAGAAAGAACGGCTAAGCTCATCGCTCACGATAGTTGGCGAATATTGAAATAGCTATTTATAATTGCACAAGTTTTCAGAAAATGAATTATATCAGCAATAATAAATAATTGTTATCAAAAAAATTAATTTGAAACCGAATGTTATACAAGACATTCGAAAACTAGATCAAAATCAAGCATAACACTGTTCAAATTGCTTAAAATATCTGCCCAAGATTACTTTACGTTTCGGTTGATGGAACATTTTGTCAAACCTAAATAAATCACTCAAGATCAGTTGGTTACTTTTCTCTGTATACTCAACAACTTCTGCACTCAGAGTTTCAAAGAACACTCATGTTTTGTTAGTTAACATTGTAAGGCATGCAAACGAAAACGGATATCAATTTATCTACATTTATCACAAACCAAACTCTTGCCGATTTCGAACTGAGGCAGTGTATCTGGCCTATATATCCATCTATATTTACCAGATCACAATTTTCCTGTTAAATTTCAATATTCCGTTGCCCTCCTCCTTGTACTACACATTCTACAGGATCGATCCTTCGTCCCTGGGTGGTGCAGTTCTACATCGACCCAAATGACAATTTGACAGACACTACTTGTAGAGTCAAAAAGATAAAATGAATCGGACAAACATTTTCTCTGAATGATTTCAAATTATGATTCATAAATGAATGAATGCATTTTTCTGTGCGGTGATCATCATCATCATCATCTACTGAAAGCCATGTGTTTTCCATACAATGCCAGATATTTTCACTGCCCCAAACCATCATCGACGCAGTGTGTCTGTCTATCATCATCATCAACTGATCAACTGCAACACCAACAATGGAGAAAAGTGAAGAAGTTGCATCTCGTGAGCTCGATAAGTATTTGACACAAAACAACTTCTTCATTTCACTTATTGACAAGCGTGTAGACAGGCATGCAACAATTTTATTGAACATTAAGAAATAAAAAGGAAAACCGTTTACGGGATATCACAGCTTCACAATGGAGCGCACTCAGCATTATGCGTTCTCCCCTTTTCCAACACCCCCCCAACATTTTGCCGGAACACACATCATAAATCACCCGTAATAAAAACTACAAGACACCGCATAGTTTACCCGCTTTACGTTTTTGGTCAGTTACAGTCAGTGTTGCCCCAGTGTTGGTGGTGAAGATTGGTTCGGTTTGTCCAACGAACCGATCGATCTGTTGTTGCAGTGTCACGTAATGTCGTCTCTTGAGACAAGATGTTTGTTGTTGCCAGTGTTTGTGGGGCTGAAGTGGCTTTGGCGTCGTCTTTAGCATTTTTACACTTGTCCGTTGTTGGTTGCACTTTTTTCCATCATTCGAACTTCATTCAACATACGCGTACAATAAATTCGTTTTGAATGAATGAATGAATTGTATTGAATTCAAAGTATTGTTGTTGCATTGTAAAAATGTATATTCAATCAAATCATGTTGCACGATGTGGTTGCATCGTAAGACATGTTCAACTTTTTACAATGGGTTGAGAGATTGATGAAGGTTTTCGTCACTTCGTCCTTTTGGATGTGTTCTCTTGTCGTTTTGTTGTGTAAAGTGGCGTTTAGTGGTTATCCTTTTTAAGGTGATGGCACGATATTGTTTCATTACGTTTAGAATACAATTGCTGAAAGGGATTCTTTATGATTTTCTCTTTTATAAGTCAATCACTGGTGAGTGTTAGCAGTAAAAAAGTAATTTTATCAAAGGGTATCCGATAATATCGTATAATTATTGTTGGTATACAAAATATCAAAATATTTGCTTTTATAACAAAAGATATAACATTGTATCATGACAATGTTGTTGTTCAGTACTTTACTTTGTAATACAGTATGGACCTAATATCCGAATAATCAAAATCTTTCAGCGGTATTTCTTCCATCTACGAATTTTTATGGTTGAGAATTTAAAATCGCCTGCTATTAAAAACAGGTAACATAGAAGACAACAATCAAAAGACACAAATTACAAAAGCTATGAATATTTGATAGACATGTTCAAACAGAGAACTTGCCCAAGTCTAATCGAATGTCATCAATAACCCTGACGTCCAGGAAAACTAAAGTTTTAAAAACTGACATTTGTGTATTTGTATCTTTATTCTAAATAGGTATGTAGATTTTGCCACCGGGCCTATAGTCCTGAAATTTGTACAATAGTATGTTTACGTTGCCCAGAAGTCAATCATAAGCTATACATGTAGATATATGACAAAGCGGCGTACACCATCGACATATTAGAGTTATAATAAACTATCAATAAACTATTAGAGTTATAATTTGGTCACAATTTACTGTTTCTGTCAATTAGGAAATTATCATATGTTAAAACAGGATATGACTGGAAAAGGGGAGCGTGACTTCGCCAACATGACGAAACATTTCGAAGGGGTTTATCTTAACAGCTGTTAGAGGTTTAAAGATAGTACTCGGTTCTATGCTACCAGCAGAAGAAGGCATGCGTCATAGGGAAAAAATCATCAAAAGTTATGAGTATATTGCGATCAATGCTAAAATTATCGTATGCTATATTAGGTTAAGGTTGGAAGTGAGCATGTGTTATCACGAGCAAACTATTAGAGATAGTGAATGTAAGATTGATTACATATGATCTTTTCTTGTGGAAAGAAGTAGGTCCTGAGGCCATCACAATGGACCCAATTTCCCCAAATTTTATTAGGTGCACAACTAAGTTCTCGTTGTTTTTTTTTTTATAAAAATGCAACTTTATTATGAAAACATGTTCACAAATGATTCATTGAAAGTATTGCCCATCGCTAGCTACTACTTTTCTCCCATCTTTCTGGCAAAGCTCGAATTCCGTCACGGTAAATTTGTTCATCTTTTGAGGCTATCCACAAATCTATCCATTCCTTGATGTCGTCATATGAGTGGAACTGCTGGAACAGGTGATAATCGGACGGCGCAATATCTGGAGAATATGGCGGATGGAGTAAGATTTCCCATTTCAGCGTCTCTAACCCAAGTTCCTTGCTTTTGAAATAACTTGGCAGGTAACACCTAATGCTGAAGCGAGCTGTACCTGTGTTTGGCATGGATCACGCGAACGGTCGTCAACATATCAAAATTACCGTCTTTAAAGCGATGGAACCAATCTCGACACGTTGTTTCATTTAAAGCAGCATCTTCGTAAACGTTTTGAAACTGTCGATCAGCTCCATCCGCCGCTTTCTTAGATTGAAAGAAGAAAATTAGTACTTCCCGCATATGATGATTATTTGGCACAAAATCATACATATTCACACAACCAAAAGAATATGACGTCAAAAAAAAATCACTACTGTGTCGAGGCGGTACGTTTACCATATACCTAAGCTCATGACGTTTAGGTTATGGCAGAATTGATTAGAACCTCCAGCTGGCGCCATCTATTGGCAAACAGTGGGAACTTGGTTGCGCACCTAATAATACAACTAAATTGCATTGAGAAACGATTGAGCACATTGTCGTGATGCTGCTCATTCAATTTTCTCGATAAGGGCGAAAACGACAGCCAAGCAGATGGCAATGTGAATAGCGTTTGTGGTCCTGATACTGTAACAGCCAATTACAAGCAATCTTGTTTCGTCGAATTCGTTCCGGTGATTTTGATGTCAAAGGTGCACAACGCTCTGGAATGCCGATTGTCGAAAATGCCTATAGAATGAAAGAAAATCGTCAGGTCCGAACGTAAGTACTATTTCAACTACCCAGGGGCTAAACGTTGCTCAAACTCTTGGAAATCATTTGAATAATTCTAAATACAAAAAGAAGCACAATGTATGGATGCTACACGATTTAACGCTAAAAACCCTCATGGAACGAATCGCTAATGCATGGCAACAAAATTAGACTATTTCTGAAGTGGATGGTGACTGGTGATGAAAAGTGGATTACTTATGACAATCGCAAAGTGAAGACGGTTGTGGTCGAATCATAGTGAGCCATCCCAAACGGTGTCCAAGCCAGGAATGATGGTTAGGACGGTTTTACTGTGTGTTTGGTGGGATCAGCAGTAAATTATCTATTATGAGCTACTCTCTCCTATATCCAAAATCTTAACTCGAATCTGTACTGGCAACAATTGAACCATTTAAGAGAAGCAGCCAGCAACAAGCGGTCGCCAGGGCTAATACTTAGGAGAGAAATTGTGTTTCATCAAGGCAACGCCAGGCCACACACATCGATAGTGACTCGCCAGAAGTTTCGGGGACTTGCTTAGTAGATTCTTATGCATCCATCTTATAGTACAGACTTAGCATTAAGTGATTATCCCCTGTTTCTGTCTCAGCAAATAATTATGCTGGTGAAAATTTTGCTCAAGGGAAGCTGATGTAAATCGATTGCCCCGTTTTTTTTTTGTGCCAATATTGCGAGGCTTTCTATGAGAGGGAGGCGGGGTATTGGAATTATCTTCAAAACGCCAAAAATTTATAGAGCAAAAAGGTTCATATACGTGAGATAAATTAGATCATTGTAACTGTGCTCAAAAAACCTTTCAATATAATGGAAAACAATGGATTTCTGTTTGATAGTTAGTGGATGTTGAACGAATTTCAATACAAAAAGTATCCGCATGGAGAGATTATATATTTATATATTTGAGAAATAAAAAAATAAAATAAAATCGATTTTTATGTGTTTGAAAAAGTCGACTATAGATTTCAATGTCGACCATGAAATGGGCGTATTGCGTGATGGGTTTGACGAACAGAACTATGTTTTTTTTTCAATCTACACAATTCGCATGCACTGTTGAGACGTCAGTTTATTCACAAAGAAATGGAAATAGATTACGTGACATTTGCCGAAATGTCTTTTACGGAAAACAGTCTAGGTAGACTGTTCTGTAACACCAAAATTTTGTGTTAGTTAGTTAACTAATACAATTTGTCATTTAGATACGTAAAATACGAAATAGCGTTGTTACACTCAACCCGATTATGACTATATAAAACTATTCATATGCTCTCTTATATTTCCTATGCCATAAATTACATGGGGAATAATCATATTAATTTGTTCACTGATATATTGACTTTTACAAGGTCGCCGCTGTGTGCATATACAATTTGCAACATGACATTTTACAATTGTTCAAATTCTACAACACTGCTTGTCAGCACATATTCTATATTCATACAAACTTGCCTTCTCATATGGAGCTGTGCAAAAGAAGCTGTACTCGTGCACATATGTATATACTCGTATGCGCTGCAAATACTCGCATAAATCATGTAAAATATCCTCTACCAATTAATAATCCGCATTTGACACCTTCAATCGATTGATGACAGTTACAGATAAAGCACATAATGGCCACTAATCCGGTATGAATATGAGTATAAAGCTCTTTATTGGGACTGCTGTTTTTTGTTTTTTGCCTTTGCCGATCTTGTGGTTGCCATTAACAACACTTTACACCGAAAGGTCTATCTGCAGCAATCGGAGAAAACAAGTAATCCAACATATGAAATGTACTACAGCAGAGTGATAACGACAACGCCACAAAGAGCGCTTGTATGCGAAAGACAAGTGTAATGTTTGGCACAAAGTACAAATTCAGAAATCTCCAGAGTTACATATGAGCAGTCGCAAAAACGAAAAAAAAAACAACAAAAAAAAACAAAAAAACATAATGCAATCAAGATCACACACATAATGCGGACAACATTACAAGATCATTGATCATGGAATGGGCAGGCGGCCACGTCGGGTACTCACTGGTAATTTGCCGAGTTTGCCATTATGGTTACCTGGTCGGTTGACTGTTTGCGGAGCTTAGCTACCTGTAGGGGTAGGATAGTTAAGTGGAATGGCCAGCGGCCTCAAGTGGCCTCAAGTGTTAAGAAGTCACAAATTGTGTAAGGTGTGATGTATTACTGTTTAATGTACGAAAAACGGCAATGGTATTGCAGGCCGGCCGCCTTGTCTCGCATATAAAAGGTAGCGCCTTTTTTTCATTTACCTTCTGTGTGAAGTTGTTAATAAAAAGTGTAATTTCTTGACAGAAGATAACAATTGATTTTTATACACTGTAAATTACTGAAATATTCAGCCGATGCAAGTTACTGTGTTAGGAACTGAGGCATGAATTCGCTCAGTTGTTTTCAGTGTATCCAAATAAAAATGAACTACCGCTATTATTTTTTTACGCATGTACACTGGCATACTATTACAATGTATAGTCACGTTGTTGTAATTTGTAGCAAGCACTGTACTGTAGGGCAAGAGTATCCTTCTAACATTTGTTGCATGTAGAGAAGAATGAGCCTTGCTTGTCCGAATCCCGATGCAACCATTAAATGTCTCCACCTTGGTATGCTAACTTATATTTCGGGTAGTCCTGTCTAGTGAAAGTTTTTCCAACTAACGTTCTACATCGTCGTTAATAAGTAGATTGCTTTTAGCCATTATAAAGGGTGTCCCAATAAGAACGCAAGATTTAAATTTTTGTTATTGTTTGCTAGTGGAAGGTACGAGGTTAGTAAAAACAGAGCGCTACACGAATGAACAAAGCAATCTCATTGTGAAATTGTTTCACCAAAATGGTGAAAGTTTTGCGGCTACAGTTCGCAAATTGCGATCAATTTGGGGTCACAATAATGCTCCAAAAGAGTCAACTGTAAGGAGATTAATGGATAATGGATTAATGGATGTAAAGACAACAACGCGCCTTCGACCAGGTCGATCGACCGAAAATATCGCAACTGTACGTGATGATGTCGCTCAAACTCCATTCACCTCAATTCGACACCGAGCTCAGCAAATTGGTGTCTCCAAATCCACCATGCAGCGAATTTTGACGAAAGATTTGCATCTTCATGCATATAAAGTTCAATTGACTC
>JAHXMU010000075.1:1013908-1042141 GCA_019455685.1 Philornis downsi
AGCACGTTGAGTTTTCACAATTGACTTCTTCTGTTGAATGTAAATTTTAACTATTTCAGAGCGCTCGCGTGGCGTGTATTGTTCCATGGTAAAAATCTGCTTGGACTGACGCTTCAAACGCGGTATGTCATTAAGCGATCTGACATCTCTGTCAAAAGTTATGGCGTTGCCAGATGGGTCCGTCGAATATGGGCAACCCTGTATAAATGGAGCGCTACACGAATGAACAACGCATTCTTATCGTGAAATTGTTTTAATCAAATGGTGAAAGTTTTGCGGCTACAGTTCGCAAATTGCGATCAATTTGGGGTCACAATAATGCTCCAAAAGAGTCAACTGTAAGGAGATTAATGTATAATGGATTAATGGATGTAAAGACAACAACGCGCCTTCGATCAGGTCGATCGACCGAAAATGTCGCAGCTGTACGTGATGATGTCGCTCAAACTCCATCCACCTCAATTCGACACCGAGCTCAGCAAATTGGTGCCTCTAAATCCACTATGCAGCGAATTTTGGCAATTTGCATTTGCATCTTCATGCATACAAAGTTCAATTGACTCAGGAACTGAAGCCAGCTGACCACGGACGGCGAAGGGAGTTCGTTAATTGGGTATTGGAGAGACAACACGAAAATGCTGATTTTACAGATAAAATCATCTTCGTCAATAGGCACAATTGTCGCATTTGGGGTGAGGAAAATCTTCGAGTGATTCGCGAGAAGCAAGTGCATGCTCAACGTGTCACTGTATGGTGTGGATTTTGGGCTGGAGGAATCCTTGAGCTTTCTTTTTATGAAAATGAGGCACGTCAAGCGCGAATAGTCAATTATGTTCGGTGTCGTGAAATGATAACTAGTTTTTTCGTGCCTAGAATTGAAGAAATGAATGTGGAATGCATGTGGTTTCAATAAGACGGCGCCACATGTCATACAGCCAGAGCAACAATTCAATTTCTGCATCAGTCATTTAAATTTTGCGTTCTTGTTGGGACACTCTTTATATGCCTTCATTCTTTCTGATGAAGGTACAAATATTGTTACAAATATTAGCAACAAATCCCTCTAGAAGCTGAAAACTAATAAGGCGAAACAGTCATTTGTTTTCTAGCAATTTGTATGTGGAACATTCTAAACCGCTCTGATTTTTGTAAATGTGATTTTAATAAATATTTGAAATATTTGACAGTTAAAATTCTAAGAAAATTTTTAAATTTTTTTAAATTAATTTTTAATTTACTCTAATTTTTTTTAAAATAAATTTATATTTGTTATTTTTATTTTTTCCACAAATTTCACTCAAGATTGACAAAATATTCAATTCGAATAAGAATACCTTTTAGTAGAAGTCTCCACTTCTCCAAAAAGATGTATCGCGATATACTACATCACTGTTTTCTTGGTACGAAATTAGATCAAAATGATCAAGTTGGCCTATGCTGAATGTTGCGTGAAAAAATACATGACATGACTCAATGGGTGTTACCTAAAATACATATTATTATAATCAAAATAATCACGTCCACGTACTGCGACCTTTAGAATGGGAAAGAACAGCTACTGCAGAAACCAACTCCAACCCATAGTCTATATTTTTTGCAAATTAAGTTTGAATACAACGTGGTTTTAGCATAGATTTTGCGAATGCTAATAAAAATATATATATTGTCATCAAATAATTTTGAATGCTTCATATTTAATCAACATTTTCCTTTCATTTATTTTTCTTGTTATTTTCATATTTTAAGAGAATGCTTTTTCTTCTATTACAGATACGTGGATTCTTTTGCAATTTGTAAGTACTTTTATTAAATATGTAAAAGTTGGCACCTAATATAAACCATACTGATGATAATTATAGTAATAATGTGGTATTCGGTCACTTTGACTCCATGATTGAGAGCTTGCACGGCTCTCAATCTAATAGCAATATTGTGCTGGTTTACAAAGAATAAAAACAAACAAAAAGCAAACAAAAAATCAAAAAGATTAGAAAAATCAGTAACAAGTGTCACTGGGGTATGAAATACTTTAAGTCAAAACAGTCGATTGTTTTTTAGCAGTTGGTATATGGAAAATTCTAATCTTAACAATGCTTAACAGAAAGTAGGAAAATATGGATTATTCGTACTTTTTCTTACCGAACTTTTGCTACCACTTAAAAAAATTGTAAATAAAGGGTGTCCCAACAAGAACGCAAGATGATGCAGCAATTGAATTATTTCTCTGTATGACATGTGGCGCCGTCTTGTTGAAACCACATGCCCTCCACATTCATTTCTTCAATTCTAGGCACGAAAAAACTGGTTATCATTTCACGATACCGAACACCATTGACTGCGCTTGACATGCCTCATTTTCATAAAAAAAAGGTCCAATGATTCCTCCGGCCCAAAATCCACACCACACACTGACACGTTGAGGATGCATTTGCTTCTTGTGAATCACTCGAGGATTTTCCTCACTCCAAATGCGACAATTCTGCCTATTGACGAAGTCATCAAGATGGAAATGGGCCTCGTCACTGAGGAATGATTTTTTCGGCAAAATCAGCAGTTTTATGTTGTCTCTCCAATACCCAATTAAATAACTCCCTTTGCTGTCCATGGTCAGCTGGCTTCAGTTCCCGAGTCAATTGAACTCTGTATGCATAAAGATGCAAATCTTTCGTCAAAATTCGCTGCATAGTGGATTTGGAGACACCAATTTACTAAGCTCGGTGTCGAATTGAGGTTGATGGAGTTTGACCGACATCATCACGTACAGCTGCGACATTTTCGGTCGATCGACCTGGTCGAAGGCGCGTTGTTGTCTTCACATCCAACAATCCATTAATCTCCTTACAGTTGACTCTTTTGGAGCATTATTGTGACCACAAATTGACAGCAATTTGCGAACTGCGGCCGCAAAACTTTCACCTTTTTGGTAAAATAATTTCACAATGAGAATGCGGTGTTCATTCGTGTAGCGCTACATTTTTACTAACCTCGTTCCTTCCGCTAGCAAACAATAACAATTGTTCAAATATCAAACAATGACACTTCGAATGGCGCTAAATTTAAATCTTGCGTTCTTGTTTGGACACCCTGTATTTTGTTATATTCTCTGAACTAAATTCAATCGGAAATGAAACAACTTCTACTGTGATATATTTAAAACAATATTTAAAAACCTTAAATTAAATGCAATATCGTGCCGTCTTTATATTAATAATTTAAATATATTATTTTATGATATTACTGGTAGTTTCAACTCTGATACAGACACCAATCAATATTCTTAACTCCGAGATCTGCTGCTGCAAGTATTTAGAAAGTCACGCAGTGTGGAGCGCTGCCCTAATAGCTGTTCGGAATATTTTATTTGCAGGGAATATTCTACTATCATCCACCGTATGATTACTTTTTACAGATGATTGTAAAATCTCATTCTTACTTGCTTTTAAAAACCTTTATTAGCAGAGTTTGAGCATTACGTGAGACATCTCTGTCTCACCATCTTTGATTAACTCGAAAATTTTCCACAGTGCTTTTGGTGTGAAATTATGGGTTCTCAAGCCCTTCACGCCTGTCATCGCCTAAAGCAAATGCCTTTGCGTTGACGATGATATGCTAATCGTCAATCGAAAAATCGAGTGATTTTGGTCACTAATTCCTAACAGCTTAATGATTCTAGTTTATGTGAAACGTGGAGATTTGGTGAAATTATAATATTCCTGGCTTTAGGCATTCGTCCTGCCATTTCTGTTCCATTTCTTTCTTGTTACTCTCTTTATAAAAATCCGAAACTAGAATAATTCCAGTTTGCCTTTTTGAAAGTATGCTCTGTAATTCAAATTTTGCAAATTATGACCTATTGATACATTTCTATATAGATTAGTTAATTAATGCTAAATTTTCATAAAAAAATGGGAGGCTCAATTCATTTTAATCCAAAGCGGTATGAAAATTTCAGTCTGTTGAACTGACTTACACATATTTTCACCCAACATCACTTTGCATCGCTGCCGAAGTGTGAGGCGTGCCGAAATGGACATGGTGGGTCGGTAGATTCCTTAAATAAAAATCTGTCATTTTCATTCACAGAACTACGTTTGCTAAAAGCCGGATGTGTATTAAATTATATAGAATTTAATAAATGATAAGGATTTAAAAATGTGTAAGTAAAATTATGCGATTTTCATAGGAGTTTTCATTCGGTTAATTTTTCCGAATTTTACCAAACATTATAATGCAACATAATTGCTAAAAACTGCAGTAGGGATTACAGTGGAAATATTAAGTGTGGATAAATCAGCCAATTTGTATGAGAGAAACCAGAAGGAGTGTGGCAAAGCGTTCAATTCCAGAACTTATTACATCAAACGCATAACGTGTACCAAATTTGGCTGAATTTAGTATAACTCGTAAAATGATATGAAAAAATATATGAATTAATTCGGTACGTTGTATGAGTGGTGACAGAAGAGGACCGCTTGATTTGTAAATTTTTCTAATAGCTTTTGGAAAGTTATAAGTTGACAACTGGGCCTACTGTAGTCCAAACACTTGAAATTACAGAGGATTGATTGGACATAGGAATTTAGACAATTTGAATGGGAGGCACCGAAAGGGATATTCTAATGCTGTCAATTTTCATTGTGAGACTTCACTTTGACAAGCGTTCAGCGTGCATCACATTTAACTAAATTTAGTTTAACCATGTAAAAGATATGAGTTTAAGAATGTATGGGAGAAATATGCCATTTGTTGGAGGGGTACCAGAAGGGGCGTGGTTAGTCAATCGATTTTTTTTTTAAATTCTGTTGGGCACTGCCAACAATTTATGTGAGCAAAAATTTAACTTGCACTTACACCTATGGAGTTATAGATAAAAATTTGAATTTCTAAAATTCGCTTAATTTGTATGGGAGGCACCGAAAAGGCTGGGCTGATATAGCCCATTTACAATCGTCGGCTACGACATGGTCTGTGTCATGTTTTATGAAGTTTTATAAAGATTTACTGTAGTTATCGTGTCCACCACCAAGCCAGGAAGACGGAATCTACTTAATCGTTTTAGCATTTGATCAAAAATATTTGGCTTCCCTCTAAGTGTTATAGTTTCGGCTTTATTCGTCCGGGTGAAGGTATAAAAATATATTTGTAAAACTTATGCAATACATAAATGCGGCATATAAAGTGGTAAGACCAATTTTCTCAGTTTCGGAAGTAATTTATGTTGTTAGTCTACCTCCGAAAAAACAAGATATTTATAAAAAAATATTGTCGATAAAAACATTTTTACAGCAATCTTCCTGTTTATATCCTAGAGAAAAATTAACAAAAAACATTGCCATATTTCTTTCTTCTTTATTTTGTGCCAAGTGTTATTGCTTTTGTTAAAACTATTTCCCATGCAAAATCAATGTCAGAGTAATTGAAATTGAAAGCTATTGTTGTAACATCTCCGCAAATAATTTATGATCTCTCTGTTTTGGTGAACATCTCAGTGCAGGTACTTCCTCATAAATTAAATTTTACCTAAAACATATAAAAGTAGTGTCGTTGCCATTAAACTGCAATCTTCTTCATTACAGTATTACTATCAGCCACCTAACTGGTTTGATCGTACGAGGGAGCCTTCAATTCATCCAATCATCCATTATATTTCACATCCATCCGCTTAGACTTCCTGCATCATTAACACCTTTAGTTTCATATCAATCGCGCAAGTGATATGATTAACTCAAACTTAGTACACAGCAGGCGACAATTTCAAGGGTAGGAATGCGATTTTTCAATTAATTTATGTATCAATATCGTTATTGTCCTAAAGCACTGCACAACAGAGGGATTTTTAAATTCAGGTGTCATTAAGTGTCATATTGGTACCCGAAATATCTGTTGTTCTCCTCGGTCATTACTACTTTGGCTCTCTTCAGGTTTGTAATTTAGCAAAAAATTCGCGCTGCTTAGTTTCTGGAATGGGCGATGGATGCTGGGGAGCAGGTTGGTAAGACCGTAATAAACTGGCGTGTTGTGATACACAGATTTATTATTATTATGGCAAAATGTATTATGAATTGATAAACATCATCATCGCCATCATCCCAGCCATTGTCCATCCTTCCTGGGACCATAGCGTTGAAATTGTGGCACATGCCTCCTCTGCTGTATATAATTGGTCACAAAATGTTGAAAACTTGTCTTAAGTTGCGTGTTGATTACATTTTCTTATTTTTTATTATTTATTATTATTTTTTTTTTTTTGTCCTTTCGTAAAATATGACTTCCTGCAGTGACCTAATTTTCGTGTTGTTTTTTATCTTTCACTCTTCAAATTCCCGTTTGTCCAAGTATTTGTCCAATGTTGATGGTATACGTGAATACTCTCATTTTAATCGCTTATTGATATTCTTAAGCCGATTTGTCGTTAATATTAATTGACTTTAAAGCCATCCGTTTTTATTTTCGTACTCTTCTCTTGGAGATGTCTTTTAAAGTGGAAGCACAAATGTAAATATTTGGTTTAAACAAAGAGCGCAATCACTTCTGTTTCAACTGATTATGCCGTTTGCCGATAGTAGGTGACAATCAGGACTTGTTTATGCTAAGTATGGTAATGAATGCAAACAAAAGATTTAAGACACGAACCTGGTTAATGAATGCAAAGTAAATGCGTATTATGTTATATAATATTTAGCGGTTATAGAGTTCTACTTTTGTGGAATGTTGTGTGTCAGATCTTCCACTTCTTCTTAATTTCTATTTATTTTCTTTCTGACGTAATGAACAATAATATTACCTAACCGTTTATTTCCTGTTCCCAAAAAAAAATTAAATTTTTCATCAGCATTTTGTGCCATTTAGTATTTTTAATATTTCATGTATTGGTCATAAATTGAGCTATAATAACAAATTTGAATCCCTCAAAAGGCTAAGATCTCTATGTAATGGAAATGAGAACCGCCGAAAAGATTACCAACTAACATACATATCACCCAATAGATATTCTTTATAATAATCAACAAAACCTTTTATCGACATAATGCGCTTTTGTCGGGGTTTACTGCTATGCCAACGCCAAGAACATGCAGAATTACACGCATACATGATCTCTGTGTCAATTTGGGATGATCGCTAACTATAAATTGCCTTTCCTTAATCGTACACGTTTGTGCATCGAAATCATGTCATCATTTACGAATGTCATTGATTAGTTACGTTGTCAGTAATTTAGGATTATACCGAAAACTGTGGATTCATTCTGAAATTAAGACTCACTGTCAGTCAAGGATCATGTCATCAACTGAGGTTTATATAGGATTATATCGGTATATAAAAATCATTCCACAACTCGTGGTTATAACCAATTGAGGAATGTTAGCTTTAGATTATATTGTCTCAGCTTCTTTCCAACGTAACAGAATTTTAACGTTAATTCCAATCTATGGACTATTCGAATTCGTATTCTTCTATCTGTATTGTGGGAAATGCAGTATCCAAATTCAAATACTTTTGTTTTAAAATACGGAATTGAATATATTACGCCTGATGTCACCATCGAAAAGTTGTATTTTTTTAATAGGTCACATGCTCAGTATGTTTAGTTATCTAAGCGCTGCTTTTTTCTGCGAATAGAAAAATGCATCTCTGCCGAAAGGTGGAATTATATCGCGAAAATTTTCTTAGGATGATCTTTTACGGATACTCAACATCACCAACATTCGGATCGGATCGATATAACTAACTACGAACGTTGGTGATGAAGCGCCATGCCGAACTACTAATTTTTCGATTTCCATTGTGATCATCACTCAGTTCGAAATCAACTTCATGAAGGAAAACCAATATCGGTAGTAATGCAAGAAAATTCTGATGTTATGCGGGTAAAAAGCGAACATGTTTTAAAGCTGCCATTTAACGAACGTAGAAGGATCAATTCGGGATGATACAGGAACATTTAATACTGTGTAAAAAAAGTAATAACAATTTCCATAGTTTTTATTATCTTTGTTTACTCGCCCACATCTATTTCGTTGCCTGAAAGTTATTCCCTCTGGATACAATACACAAATGCTAATGTTTTTTTTTCCATTCAGCGAAACATGCTTAAAAGTCACCCAGCCGTGCGGTCTTCAGAGTGGGCTGTAGCTCACTTTTTGTCCTTTAATCGACTCAAAATGGTTTGTTTTGAGTGCTTTCGATACCAATCGAAAGTAGGAGTATCTGAGGTCAAAAATATATTTTCAAATGCCATCCCAGCATCACCAGCAATGTCCCTAAAAGTTAATCGATGGCCTCCAACTAAATGCCGTGTTTCTTGGACGTGTCTTTTGTTAGTTGGTCAGTTGATGATCGTGCGGGATGCTCTTAATTTTCAGCTCGTTCTTATCCTTTTTCTTATCTATTTATGGCACTTGCAAACATTTCTTTACGACAAAATGTGTTCATCAGAAGTCTTTCGAATCATTCTAAGTGTTTCAATAGCAGAAATTTTATTTCCTTAACAAGATTTCCTCAACAGAATCACTGATGATAAAAATCGCCCCCAACACTTATCGCATCGTACAAATGCAAACGTAGCTCAAGAGCTAATCTTCGACAGTGCTATCAACTTTGAAGAAAATTCAATTTTGAAATTAAGTACACCCGAGTAATTTAAATTGAGACAGCATAATTTCCTAGGGGTTTCTGGAGAAAAAAGAAAAAGTCAGCGCCAAACATGGATCATTATCAAATGCAGCATAGTTAGCCGAATCAGTTGATCTTAAACTAGCGATTTCATGAGCCCAGCAGCCATAGTTTGGCATCTATACGGCAATACTAAATTGCGTTGTCAACATTTTGCGATGCTTGGAAACGTATCTGATGGGTTGATGATACAAGTTCTGCAGTTACCTATTCAAAGTGTTAGCGAGTATTTTGGAAGGCAGTGAATACATTTTCGATGATTAATATTAGCTTTTACTTGTTTATCTCTCAACTGAAGTAATTTTCCAATTCGAGTGTTGCTGTAATCGAGGATCATTTAGATAACTGCTTATCAATGATTTGCTTCAGACAAATTTTTTCGTCGGTAATTTAAACTTACGATGTCGGTCCCACACACACACACAAACAAATTTTCTTTATTTTCCACCATAATCTCCTTTCAACTCGCTACACTTTTGCCAGCGATATTCAATAGCTTTTATACGCTGTTTATGGTAAGAACTGTCAAGCTTCCTCAAATAGCCGTCAACCGTAGAATTTATTTTTTCCTTGTTAGCAAATCTTTTACCACTGAGTTATTTTTTCAAGTTTGGAAATGGAAAACAGTCCGAGGGAGCTAAAGAGCTCGAACTTTAAATTATTAATTCTGACCATCGCTATAGTGGATGTGTGAACTGGAGCATTGGCTTAACAAAACAACGCTTTCTTTCTCGCCAACTTCGACTTTTTTTTCATAACTTCATCAACTAAACGCTGCAATAAATTAGCATATTAATTGCCGTTTTTTACTTTCTGTGCACAGCCTTTTTATCTTTAAATCTTCGGCCAATATACGATGTACGAGTATAGCACTTTCTGAAATGCCTGTCATTTTAGCTGGCTCACGTCTCACCTTCAGCCGATGATAATCCAATGACATATTGCGCATTTTCTTAACCCTGTCTGGCGTGGACACGGTGTTCGTCTTGGCAGCACTAACGTGTTCGTCTTAGCAGCTCGTACGGCTCCGTTTATACTCAGCTACTCAATATTTTACAGTCGTAAACGAAGGAACGGACTCCCCCAGAGTAGAATCTAGCTCGGCTTTAATGTTGGCTGGACTGGTACCTTTCGAATGGAAATATTGATTAATTGATTTTTTCCATGTTTATAAATTTACTGAGATCGTTTACTTTTGATGGCTCAAATAAAAATACTAAACACTTTTCACTAAAATAATTTTTTTTAAAGTACTGGCACCACCTATATGGCAGGTCGGCTAGTTTTTGGGAACGGCCTCTTATCAGCTATTGAAGATCTGGCTGATGGCTCAAATTTGTACTGACAACACATATAATTATTTGTATGGTCAAGGCGAAGTTATAAAACTATAGCGCAAAAATGTATGCGTTGTACTTACTCACACCCTTAGAAAAGTTACGCTCTGTCACTTTTTATACCATTTGGCAATGTATTCGTTG
Source organism: Philornis downsi (assembly GCA_019455685.1). Classification (NCBI taxonomy): domain Eukaryota; kingdom Metazoa; phylum Arthropoda; class Insecta; order Diptera; family Muscidae; genus Philornis; species Philornis downsi. The sequence goes on from JAHXMU010000075.1 coordinate 1,024,063, forward strand.
GTACTCGTACAACCACGGTTATGTTCAACAGATTGTTGCTATAATACTAAAAAATCAAATTTGAAATTTTGACGAGGCTTTCCGAAATATATACTTTATTTCCTAATTGGCTAATTTAAATTTTGATTTCAATTTTGTAGAAATACTTGCCGATTGTACGCAAAATTCCAGTTTGCGCAAATGTGAAATGTAGAACATTTTAGGCAAACAAAACAATTTCTTATATACTGTTGACGTCTTTATGTTTGATTTGTTTTTCATTATGTAATAATTTTTTTATTTCATTTCGATGGAAACGACTTCAGACAAATCTACTCATTTCTTATTGGTGCCGCTTCTTTCCATGCACCTACAAATTTGAATATCCTCGTCCACATTGAAAATTATGAAATTTATGTGAAAACATAAACTACATGTGTCAAAACGGAAACCTAATCCAATTTGTTCGCCGAGTGCGCAAACAACAAGGAAGAGGCTTAATAAAAATATAACAAATAGTACCATGCATGGCTAACAACAACAGCAATGAATGCAATCAAAAACAATATAAATATTTGTTTGTCAGCTTTGAAAATGCTTTGGGCCATCCGCGTCAGCAAATATATATGCTGCAGTCATTTTCAAATATTTGCAATAAGACATAAATTGATTGAAATCTTCATATACTCGCACATTTAACCTAACAAAAGCTAAAGGTAACAGACAATCGAAACTGAATATGGCAACAAATGAGAGAGAATTGCTTTGCAGAAATATTTGGACGGGGCATCCCTGTTTTCTTATTAGTGTTTAAGGTAAATGATTATATAATTTTGTTTTTTTTTTTGCTATTTTATAATAGCTGTAAAATCTTCAACAATTCGCTACTCATCTAGAAACAACCGATTCTAATGCTGATTAAATGTAGAGTCATGAATGAATATTGGTGCGAGGACAGTCCCAAAGGTAGACCGTACGGGACTCCAAGACGAACACTGTAGTGATCGCCCAATAGAGGAGTCCCCGTCAGACACGCTTAAATCCACAAAATGGTATTTAAATGATCGTCGTCTGAAGGTGAGTGAGCTAGCTGAAATGATAGGCATTTCAAAAAGTGCTATACATCGTATATTGAACGAAGTTTTGGGAATGAGAAAGCTGTGCGCAAGATGGGTGCCGCGCTAGCTTTCAATAGAGCAAAATCAGCGTCGTGAATATGTTTCAGTAGAGTGTTTGGTGATATTTCATAGCAATACAGCCAAATTTTTGCGTCAATTTATAACCATGGATGAGATATGGGTCCACCACTTTACACCTGAGATAAAGAAACAGTTGGACTGGAATGGGAGAATCGTGCCCAAAAAAGGCGGAGATGGTTCCATTTGCAGGCAACGTCATGGCGTCTGTTTTTTCGGATGCGCATGGGATTAGTTTTATTGATTACCTACAGAAAGGAAAAATTATGATAATATTATGATGAAGGTATGGAAAAGAGGCCGTATTTGCTGAAAAAAAGTGTTTCTTCATTAACACAATTCTACAGTTCACACAACTACTATTGGGATGGCCAAAATTAATGAATTAAAGTTCGAATCGCTTTATCACGCACTTTATTCGCCAGATTTAGTTCCCCCGGAAAATTTTCTATTTCCATACTTGAAAAATAGGCTCGATGATAAGGGATTTGCCATGATAAAGGAGTCTGCGGTTGATGAATTTCTTAAGGAGTTGTACAGTTCTTACTATAAACAGGAGATTATGTTAAAAAGTAAACCACCTTCTATTTCAATATTTTTGAACAAAATCCGGATGTTAGAACACGAAGACCTCCAGATTAATCCAATTTATTAAGGGCCAGTTTGTTCTTGGATTTTCGTGCAACATATTGATTTGTATATGATGGCGCATAAGTAACGCTAAGATTTGATCAGTGAATACATTTTTTGTTTAGGTCTTTTTTTTTTCGTCTCTTTACAGAATTAACTAAATAATACTTGGGAAATTTATGATGGAAGTGCTCAGCACATAACAAAGAACCAAAGTTGTTCAATTTTACTTTGAAAGTCAGTATTCGATTGTTCAGATCATATCGAAATTTCTTTCATGTGCGAAATGCTTCTAGCGCTCCAACAATTTATCGATTCAGCATTTTAGGTAACAAGGGGCTGTGTCGTGCTTCAAGACCTCGTGCAGTTCGAAATGAAGTGGCCATTGCTCGAGTGCAAGCAAGTATTGAGGAAAACCCCGAAACATCCACCAGGCTACGTTCTCAGCAGTTAGAGATTGTCTAGGCGGTCTTTGCAAAGAATTTTACATATGTTGCATCTTTTCCCATATAAGATGCAATTGGTTCACGAGTTAAAACCAAATGATGCACGAGAACGCAAGGTTACTTATGCGCCACCCTTTATAAACTATACCCTATTGAATATTGCTTGAAAAAGTGTATCGAACTGAAAGGAAGTTATGTTGATAAATAAAGAAAATTTTTCCCAACTTTTGTGTCTTTGGCTAGTTTTGGGACCGCATCGTGCACTAGGAAGTTAAACCAATATTTTTTCAATTCATATAATACTGTCTGAACTTCAATATTTTAGCCATAATTTTAAGATTGTAAACACATTTGCATTTACCATTGAATTTATATTAAAACTAACCTTGTTTTGTACATTAAAATGTACTTTTGTAAGAATATTATTGTGAATGAACTCAAATTTTTGCCCCTGAAGTGTTACATAACTCCGTTGAGTGAAAATATGTGTACTAAATGTAACTGAATTCTGAATTGTAATATATGAAATTAACTGTTGTCAAAAGTTTTGTAATAAGAAAAGATCACTTACAAATCAGATCTCAACTGGTAAGCACAACTCGTTGCCTCAATAAATCTCCTTTGAATTGGCACTAATTCTAATTCTCATCCTTTTTTTATTGCCACTTGTAATTTCTGCAATGTCAGTTTGATTACATATAATTTCACATGACTGTGGAATTATATGATCCAAATTACAAGTTCCAATTTTCAGTTCTCTGTGAAACTGGTGTTCCTAAAGATCATCGCAATTGGAGAATTCGCAATACAGTCCAACGTTTACATTCCACAACTACAACGAGAGAGGTATCAAATTGATTAGAGGATTCCCCGCTACTCCCCCCGCTATCATATCAATCATCTCTATCAATCTATCACCACCTCTGTACAAATACATTATTTTGTCTTTACTATTATAGAAAATAATATATTCTTATTAAGTTTTTCAATAGCATTAAAAAATATCTGAATTTTTGTGACAGTCACAGCCGGTGATGCATGTGCGACATTATTATTCATTATTGTCATGAGAGTTGCAATTGGAATTGCCTGAATTATTGTTCAAATGCATTGCTTAAAGTCATCCATATCGGTTAATTTTACTTAGTATTCTTCGTACATGCCATAACCTCGCAAAAAATCATTTGCAGTACGGTCAGCAAAACTTAAGAGCCAATGATGGGATGCTGAAATTTTTGAATTTAGCTTATTAAGAAATTTATATTCTGCCGTGACAGGTCTGACTGTATAACAAGTTACACCATAATGTTGAAACCACGCACATATTTGAAAGGAATAATATTTCAGCTCAATTCTAGAAATATTAAACCTTTACAGCATCATTAGGCTAGAATATTCATCCAGATATCCCATTCATTTCTAAACACTGTGCCGTTCACACACAAACGCGTTGAAATAAAGTCTTTAATTATATTGAAGGCTTTTGGCGAAATTTGCATTCAAGCAAATATTCGTTTAGATAATGAATTTGTTGTAAATTTATTAGTAAATCACAATACGAATGTGTTGAATGAGTGCTTTTGGGAGGACGGAGGTGTATGTTTTTCCCAATGAACTAAGGATATTTCGTGCCAAGATAATGCGTGGGCATTACCCAACACACATGGAGCATAGAGTGTGTTGCGTTTGTTACCTTCTTGTGGCTATGAATCTGGAATTCCATGATACCAGAGGGAGACAGAGGTGTTAACATTAGGTGTGAAATATATCTGACCTCGGGATATTGAAATTGCTTATGAAATGCTGTTGCAAAGTAAGATGTTTGCTGAGGTAGTTTATGGTTAAAGTATAAAATATGGATAAATGTTTCTTCAATATTAGTTTTTATTAAATTAAGAGCTAGAAGTAAACGCAGCAAAAGATTGAAACATAAAATGTGATTGCTTACTTGTGGCCATGGTTCCTGGTCGTTTGTGTGTCTTTCAAAGTTCAAAGACATTTGATTTATATCGCATTGTGTTTGAAATGCGGATCATGTTTTTGTTTTGCGTTTCAAGTCTTTTGTCTGCTCTCGTATTTATCTAGAATTCTGAGTGTTTGGTTTGTGGAAAACATTTTAATTGTTGTCTTTCGCTTGTCTAACATCAAACGATTGCGTTTCTCTGGGTTGACAGCAAAGTTTTTTTTTCCCTTTTTGTTTGTTAAAAGACTGTCAGTGGCATTTGATCGGGAATCGAGGTAGCTTTCAGTTTGTCTTTATTTTGTTTTTGTTGCTGTTTGCCATTCTACGTATTTGATAGTTATGGTATGTGTCAATTTCAGGGATCCGCAAAGTAAATCACTTTATGGCCTGTGCTAATGTGTTTCTGTTTTTTTCTGATTGTTTAGAATCGAACCAGTGGACATTTAAGCTTTAGGAAATTTATTATGTGTGGTCATTGAATAATTTTCCTGCCATAAATCAATCAGTTCTAAATTGAAATGGACTAATTAAGTGGTTTGTAAAATAATTGGGAATCAAGTTGAGTGCATGAATTAGCCAAAAAATGTTGGTTGTTTAAATATTATATTAGTGAAAATATCAAGGCTTTTGGATGCCATCATTGAAAGCAAGTTCCAATTGGTGGACTTAACAAATATCTTCATTGGAATGGAAACTTTTTTTTTTGTTTTTTTTTTTAAGAGAATGCAAACTCGGTGCGACGATTAAACACATCCTTTCAATAAACATTTTCTAGCTTGTTTTAAAACACGAAATCTTTAGACAGGAACTTATAGAGTGGTTTCTATTGTTGTTTAACAATAGCTACAGATTTCAAAATAGATCAACTTAAAAATTAAAAAAAAGAAAACAGAACAGTAGTTTTTATATCCATCATCATTTATTGTGACATAAACGACGTCAAATATGGCTTCTCCCCCATGCATAAAATATTGGCTTGTGTCATCTTACTAGTATAAAATCATATTTGTTGATGATATTTCATAACCACGACTCCTACAAATTTATATAAATTGAAGTGGTTTTGCATTTATCAAATACTTTCTTATCACTTATGAATAATAATGGTAACAAATAATGAAAAGTATAATTTCGGGTGGTTGGGAAAGTTTGTTCGGTTTTTAAAAGAAATGTATTTACAAATTTATGTACAAGAAAACAATTATTTTAATTTTTTATATCATCTCCCCCTTTTTATAACTTCTTCCCATCTCTCTGGGAGCTTTTAAATTCCTCTTCCTCATAAAACTCGCGTGGTTGTTCTGAAAAAAAGCGTTCAATTCGGTTATTCACTTCCTCGTCGTTATGGAAATTCAAATCCTTCAAGTGCTTGCTCAAACTGTGAAATAGGTGATGGTCGAACGGGCGAGGTCTGGGGAGTACGGTGGGTGAGGTAAAACTTCCCACCAAGCTCTAATAATTTCTGACGTGTCCACAAGGCAGTGTGAGGACTCGGTGAGGCATTGTGAGGTACCCACACATCGAGGTTGCTCACAAATCTAAGCTCTTTTATAACCCTGTGAACGGTTGAGACTAATTTTTTGATTATTTCAGCTATTTCTCTAATTGTTGCACGGGAATTAACAATAATTAAATCCCTCAACTCTGGGATCTGGGAGAATCCGTTACGGAGAAACCGTAGAAAATCTTTAAAACCATTTCTGGCCAGTTTTTTTATTTGGTTCGTTTTCTTCATAAGCAGACTTCATTTTTCGGCTGGCTTCAACAGCCGTTTTTGCTTTTTGGAAATAATACGGCATAATATCGCTAAAATGCTCTATTTCTCTCATTTTTTCACTTTTTTTAAACTTTTCTTTAAAACCACTTTAACCACTCACGACTAGAACGAGAACACAAGTAAAGAATAGTAAACAGTTTAGAGAAGGGGTGGAAGGAAGTTATGATAGTGTTTGAAAGAACTTTACATCATGAGAAGTAACGTAGGGCGAACTAATGAGTTAACCGAACGAACTTTCCGAACAACTCAATAATGAAATTTACAAAAATCCGGAAAGGGTTAATTTTTCAATAGATAAATCCACCTCGTATGAACAAAATTTGTTTCTACTAAACGAATTTGTTCTAATTGCGGCAATCGCGACTCATAGTATCGTGGACGAAGTACTGAGTCATCGTCAAATTAGTGAGCATATCAAAGCCGCCCTGTTGTTTTTTTTTTATTGCATATTTAGTATCGCATTTTTAGTATTTTTCAGTAACCACGTCCACAATTTATGAGCTGGGATGGCTATTTATAGAATCTGTTTCTATTGTTCAAAAAACATTGAAAATTACCACCATTTTGCCTTATTCTTTGAAATTACGAATTTAGGTTATTTCCAGCTATTGCATACAGAGTGATAATATGAGTAAACTCTCTTCCTTTGATGGTCACAGGGATATCATTTAATTCCTATATTACGTAGGGAAATAGGACCTAATGAAGTTTAAAATGCCAACACTTTTTCCCATACATATAATTGACACCCGTGATTACAATTATAGAACTATCAATTATCATATTGCTATACTCGATACTTATTCTGTTCCCCTCTAATTTTAAGGTCAGGACTAAATTTCGGAAGCGTAGTTTGGTGGGCTGTGTTCCAGTTCAAAGAAACTGAACATATTTTTAAAACCGAAAATCATTATATTCTAGCGTCTGCTATTTACATTTTAGTTTTAAACCTAATGTAGCTTAAACTGCATTTCAGTTTTCAAAATTGTAGCTCAATATTATTCGAAGATCAAATATAACTAAATGTAATCTATAAATATAATGGTGATCAACCAAGACGCCATAGTTAGTACACGCGACTGTCGTTCATATTAATATGGTTTAATCCCATATAGAACTGATTCTTACTTTTATAAACGTTTTGAGATCAATTGTGAATTAATTGTATACAGTACAATTGTTATACGAATGCGTTTTAGGTTATTCTAAATAAATTTTCTAAGTCACAATTCCAAGACCACGAATTCAAATTTATATTTAGTATAGTATAGTATACACATTCCCCAAAAAACGTAACTAACAAATACAGACTTCCTTCACAAAGAGTATAAATTAAGGTATTCCGACCTCGAAAATTAAGACCAAATTAAGACATAGAAAATTTGTTTCTATTTTAAAGACACCCATATTAGTTAGCTAAAGGAAAATATTCGTTGGTTTTTGGACTGGATTAAACTAGTGAGCACATATCGCAAATATTCAAAAACTGAAATTTGACAAAAATTGATTTTTGGAAACCTGGTTTAAATTATAACCGGGTTTAGAAATCACTGTTTGATTTTTTCTTTAAGTGTGCAAAAATTTTCACAGAAATCAATTTCACAAAAATAAGAGTTCAATACATACATCTTTTTTAGAAAAACACGTACGTTAAAGAAACTTGCTAAAATTTTATATAAAATTAAGGAAAACCTTCATGAGGAATCTTTTAAACAGTTGTTCTATTAACCAAACTCTTCTTTACACTAACAAACTTTCCGTTAGGAAAAATTCAATTAAATTACTTATCAATACAAAAAAGAAGCACTAAAAATCCTTTTTTAAAAAAATTTCCACAAAATTCTTGATTTTGCTAAAATAATCATATTTATCACAAAAGGCTTCTATGTGATGAAATCTTTTTTATGGAAAACAACTGATCTTCAGAACTGCCTATATATAGATATTTCTCCACCTTAAGCAGAAATTTCCGATAAACAAAGAATTCCTAAAAAAATGTTTGCTTTCTCTAAGCAAAATTTACGTGGTTCTTTTGTTCTTTTGAAAGAATTTTAACAACCTTTTGTATAGGGTTTTCCATTTAGTTGTTTCAAACCTGCCGCCGGTTGGGCAAGGCTGTCAGCCGTTATGTACCTGTCATCTGAACTGTCACTTATTTACTGAAAGGTTTTCCATTAATGAACAAGGATCGTTTGACAGCCGAAGAACACGTAAACTACAATAATGGTGATTCAAAATTGAGTTTTCAGTTGAACAAAATATTCTTCAGCGATAAAGCTGTCGCATATGAGGTCGGAGAACCCAAAAGTGGTTATGAGAAAGCCACTACATCCGAAAAAAGCAGCTGTTTGGTGCGCATTATGGTCTGGAGGTGTCACTGGCCGTATTTTCTCGAAAATGAAACTAGAAAAACCGCTACCGTCAATTCAGAGCGCTATGACCGCATGATAACCTACTTTTTTTGACCTGAAATTGAAGATTATGAACTTAGAAGATTATGATTATTACGATAAGTGGTTTCAACAAGAGTGCCACGACCCACACAATACATCCGATTTTGGCTTTATTGCGTAAGCCAAAAGCGTAATTTCACGTTGTGGCGAAGTCAATTGGCCACCATGCAATTTGACGCTGTTAGAAATTTTTTGTGGGGCTACGTCAAGGACCGTGTTTATGCGGATTCGTCAAGTTATCGCCGAGATACCGCCCGAAATGTGCGAAAAAGGATCCACCGCTGCAGCCCATCCAGAGACGGTCATTTAAATGACATTGTACGAGGTGTTAAAAAAAATGAGGTGAATTTTTTTTTTTGGCAAAAAATATTTATTCACTCATCAATTTCTACTTTATCTTCTTCAAAGTAGTCCCTCTCAGATATAACACATTTGTGCCAGCGTTTCTTCGAATCCTCGAAGCATTTCTGATATGCGTTTTTTTGGTATGTCTTTGAGCTCTCTCAGCGACTCGAATTTTATTCCCTCAATCGTCACAAAACGCCGTCCCTTCATGGGTCTCTTCAATCTTGGGAACAGGAATAGACGCAGGAGGCCAAATCTGGTGAATACGGTGACTGAGATATGATAACGATTTTGTTTTTGGCCAAATAATCTCTCACAAGCAAAGATGAGTGAGTAGGTGCATTATCATGATGCAAAAGTCATTAATTTTTTTCCACAATTCCGGGCGGTTTCTTTGCATTGCTTTACGCAAACGGCCCATAACATCAAGGTAATACTCCTTATTTAACGTACGATCTTGTGGTAAGAACTTTTGATGCACTACGCCAAGGTAATCAAAGAAAAACGAACTTGGTGTGCCTTTTTTTGCCTTGGCTCTCCTAAACTCTTCCATTCTGACGATTGGGCTTTAGTTTCGATGTCATAACCATATACCTATGATTTGTCGCCAGTTATGATCCTTTTAAGCAAATGTGGATCATCGCTGACGTCATTCAACAATTCCTGAGCGATGCTCATGCGACGTTGTTTTTGGTCAAAATTCAGCAATTTTGGAACGAACTTCGCTGTCACACGTTTCATGCCTAAAATTTCCGAAAATATTGCAATGCATGAGCCAACCGATATGTCGACATCCTCAGCAAATTTTCTAACTTTGATTCGACGATTCTCCATAACAATTTTCTTCACTTTCTCAACATTTTCATCAGTTATTGATATGATATGCTGGGGCATCCAGAGCGAGCGTCGTCATTCACATCTTCTCGACCTTCCATGAAAATCTTGTACCACTTGTAAACATTTTTTTTGACTCAGAATACTCTCACCATATGCCACTGCCAACATTTCAAGTGTTTTTGAGCACTTAATTCCATTTTTTACATAAAATTTGATGCAAATTCTTTAATCCATTTTTTTTGATAGCAGAAAATCGCCGAACACGCAAAACACTTGTCTTATTTATGCCTCTCACAGACAAACTAAACATGCTATATGGATAAAACAGTCAACATATCTTCGAGACTAGTGTACCAACATTAAAAGCATATAACAATCGGAGGAATAACAATCGGTCGAATGTACGTAGTCTGCGGAATTTTAAAATTCACCTTATTTTTTGCTCACACCTCGTATTTCATACGTAATGGCAAGATTTGAACATTATAATGCAATAAATGTTTCATCAAAATCAAGGCTTTCTGCTTGTGTTATTTAACTTTCCGATGAATGGATAACCCTATGTAAAAAATTTTATTAATGTTGAAAGAAAGAATTGTTTAAGAAGACTTTTCATAATGGAGAGTTCGATAGTGAAATAAAAGAAGGGCTTCTTAAACAAAAAAGTGTTATAAAAGCTAACAGAGCTAACTTAGAGTAAATTTTCCTTAAATACTGAAATAACTACATAAAAGAATTTTGTTTTTTAAAATGAGAAATTTGTATTGGAGGAAAATGTTTAACGCAGTAGAATAGTAAGGGGTGTCCCAACAAGGATGCAAGATTTAAATGACTGATGCAGCAATTGAGTTGTTTCTCTGGTTGTATGACATGTGGCGCCGTCTTATTGAAACCACATGCATTCCACATTCATTTCTTCAATTCTAGGCACGAAAAAACTAGTTATCATTTCACGACACCGAACATAATTGACTGTTTGCGCTTGGCATGCCTCATTTTCATAAAAAAAGATGCAATGAATACTCCAGCCCAAAATACACACCACACAGTGACACATTGAGAATGCATTTGCTTCTCGTGAATCACTCGAGGATTTTCCTCACCCCAAAAGGCGACCATTCTGTCTATTGACGAAGCCATCAAGATGGAAATGGGCCTCGTCACTGAAGATGATTTTATCGGCAAAATCAGCATTTTCATGTTGTCTCTCCAATACCCAATTAACGAACTCCCTTCGCTGTCCACGGTCAGCTGGCTTTAGTTCCTGAGTCAATTGAAATTTATATGCATGAAGATGCAAATCTTTCGTCAAAATTCGCTGCATAGTGGATTTGGAGCCACCAATTTGATGACCTCGGTGTCGAATTGAGGCGGATGGAGTTTGAGCGACATCATCACGTACAGCTACGACATTTTCAGTCGATCGACCCGGTCGAAGGCGCATTGTTGCCTTTATATCACTAACAGACCCAGTTTTGGCAAATTTATCCATTAATCTCTTTACAGTTGACTCTTTTGGAGCATTATTGTGACCCAAATTGATCGCAATTTGCGAACTGTAGCCGCAAAACTTTCACCATTTTGGTTAAACAATTTCACAATGAGAATGCGTTGTTCCTTCGTGTAGCGCTCCATTTTTACTAACCTCGTATCTTTTACTAGCAAACATTAACAGTTGTTCAAATGTCAAACAATGACACTTCGAATGGCGCCAAATTTAAATCTTGCGTTCTTGTTGCGACACCCTTTATACTGCATTTGCATATCACTAGTTTACACTATTCATACTCTATTTATACTAGTTCATATTTTATATTTAATTTATCATTCATGTTTAAATTCTTGCATGAAATTTTACAATGTTCGCTGGCATTTGTATTTAAAACATTTGAAACTGCTACCATGTTCTAATTATATTTTTTGGTTGTTTTTCCAATAATTTTCCACAAAAAAAAAATATGTATTCGCACATAAAAAGCCCTGTTGATCGAATTTTCATTTCGGTTCTCTGTACTCCATGAACTGAACCCAAGATAACGACCAATCTTATCTAAGATACTTTAAAACAGAAAACACATTGGTTCAATGACAAATCGTTTCGACGTAAAGTATTTTTAACTTTGCTTTAATTTTGCAAACTAACCATTAACCCAGCTTTATTGACATTGAATTCACTTTTATTATATCAAGATAACCAAAAATAATAATTCCACGTAATATTAAGTGTGCAGGAAAAATCCAGTCCAAATACCAAGATATGATAGTAAAATATATTTTGTATTTTATCGACTGTATAATTATTAAATTCACAATATCATTTATTTCGATAATCTTTAATACCCGTTTTGGTGCCAATTAACGATAATCGTAAATTATAAGCTGCCACCAGATTAAGCACGAACGTCTGCACCAGAGCAATTGTGTTGCAAATATAGGATGCACTTGTTGCAGCCACATGTCAACTAAATGAAAAAAGCGACCGCCACACTAACTTGCTGCTGCACCAATAACGAGCAAAAAAAAAAAACACAAAAAGTAAAGAATACCGACCGATTTGAATGTGAACAGTGGGAATGGTGTCGTACGTTAATGTGTCGCTCAAGGCTAAAAAGCAATTAAACAAATTACTATACGTCCACCCCACACAGATATTTAGGCCGCCACATCAAAATACCGAAATGAACGTCAAGTGCAGGACACCTAAAAAGTGGAAATTTTAACCGTAAGTTACGTTAATGAGAATGTGCAGAAGAAAGGACACACAAACACACACACGCACACACTCAAACGCATGCACTGCAAAAGTGATTTATAAGTTTTTTATTTGGGACCCATCCAAAATATGTCAAATTGACATTTGTGTTAAAAGCCAGAATACCGGCCGGTCAACCAGTGGCGACTCAGTAGTATATGGGAGAACATTGGGCGGCCAAAATTACTGCATTTGATTGTTACGCAAACGACTTAATTGCACAAGAGCAACTTTTAAAATATATTTCATAAACTGTTTGTCCAACCCACTGTCATTCTGGGCATTTCTATATCGTATTCCTTTGGATTCCAGTAAATGGCTTAAAGCCTTATTGCTACCAGTTTTAATGCACAACATTTAAAGAAAGGGCCAACGTTTAATGCATCCGTGAATACAGACGAGGTGGGTGTAAAAGCTGTGGTGATGCAGTCACAAAGCTATTGCATAAAACGTGTAGTAAGTTCATATCAACGTAATAACCTGGTTGATATTATGACGCCCAGGTTTGAAGATTGTTTTCATATACGATATGTGTGGAATTTAGAAAAGCCTGCACACAATTGGAGATCGAAAACAAGTATAATGGATATTTCAGTCAATATGCTGTACCGTAATAAAGTATATTCTTTTATCTTTCAAAATCGTCAGATAAAAATCATAGGTAATAAAAAATTCTATATACACGTTATTACTTCATTGCATTCTTGATCTCATCTCATCTTAAAATAGTATTTTGAGGACATTTTTTCCCCAACAAACAATTTTGATTTTTTGGAGTCTGAACTTTGATTTGACGAATTATACACGTTCACCGCCTATCCGACTGCTGTTGTTGTGTTGATGTTGATATGTTTGGAAGACACCCAGATTGCGAATTAACTAAATTCTCTTTCGACCATATCATCCATTTGTAAGCAAACGCGGCATCTAAATCGAATTTCGTAAGCTATTTGAAAAATACTTTTGATATTATATTATAATTTGGCATAATACGGTTGAAGTGTTCGCGAAATAGAGCTAACAATAGCCGTAAAGTCTTCTCTAACAAATAAGGCAATAACATTTGAAAATTATTGATTCATGTTTAATTATTTATTAATTTAATTATTTAATATTAAGCTCTATGATGTCCCACAGATTTTCTGTGGGGTTAAAAATCAGTTCATCAATATTTTACAGTCGTAAACGAAGGAGCAGACTCCTCCAGAGTATTATCTAGCTCGACTTTATCGGTTGGACTGAGATCTTTCAAATGGAAATATTGAATTACATAACGGCGACTAATTTTTTTTTTCATGTTTACAAATTCACTGAGATCGTTCAATTTTGATGGCTCAAATAAAAATACTAAACAACGTGGCGCCTTGAGGCTTAAAACACATGTTTTATAAGGTTGCCACTTTTCACCAAAATGATTTTTTCAAACTACTGGCATAATCTTTACGTCAAGTCGGTTTGTGTTGGGACCGCCCTCAGATATGACCATTTAACTTAAATATTTTTTGCCGCACTGAATAATCGAAGGGAATTCACCTGATACACAAGAAGGTGGTACATAAGTATATACAAGTTATTACTTCATAGCATTTTTGATCTCATGAAATAAGATTGCTCGGCTTAAAATAGTATTTTGTGAAAATTTTTCCCCCAACAAAAAGAAACCCTCGCTTCTGAAATGTGCATGGCGTGATTTTTTGTAAACAATTTTGAATTTCTGGAGTCTGAACTTTGATTTGACGAATTATACACCTTCACCGCCTATCCGACTGCTGTTGGCATCTGATGTTTAGAAGACATCCAGATTGCAGGTTAACTAAATATCATCCATTGTAAGAAAACGCGGCATTTCAATCGAATTTCGTGAGCTATTTGAAAAAGGCTTTAAATTACAAGACTGTTCAATGAATGAAATATAATGAAATGGAATATATTCACACCAGTATTGTTATACTCTTGATATTATATTATAATTTGGCTTAATATGGTTGAAGTATTCGCGAAATAGGGCTAATTCTGGAGAAGCCGAGTTTGATATTTCTGCAAAGCAGCACTGACTGACAAGAACTGTCTGCCGAAAATAGGTAAATATCTCATGCAAAAGGGCTGCATCAAGTAAACATTTACAAGGCTCGACAGTCGTCTCAACGTGTTGTTGAAAATGATTACAAGGAAAGCTGCATAATAAGACGACTGCCATTATCGTTAACACAATCCATATTCTATAAAAATCCAAGTGCGCCATATCGGCTTTTTACAAACCAGGAGGTGTATACGAACATCAATGCGATCAAGCACATTAAAATGAAGCAATTGTTTTAATAAGTTCATGTTGCGCGGATGGACACGAAAGCTGCAGTGCAAAAAGTATTCGATAGGCGGCGCTGAAGAGAGCGATTTTCACTTATGAAAAAGAATGTCTGATGCATTTGAATTGCCTGCCACCGTAAACGTAGGTTTTTCTTAAAATTTCCATTCTGCCCATTTAATTCACTAAACTCAAGAATCTTAATAACTAAAAAGCTTTAAGGCATTGAGCGGTAATGAATTTAACAATGGCATAAACTACTGTAAATTAAAAAATATCTTACAAAATGCTGTGATCTCGTACGCAAAATATCACAAATTTAGATACTGAATGTGGTTTCCACATTCGTTTTAAATTTTGCAGCTAAATGTAGATTTTGCTTAAGGCCAATAAAAAAAAAATGTTAATTATTTTAAGTCATTTTTAATTTAAAATTTCTGCTTGCATGTATTTCATTAAGAGTTCATGAAACTGGGCAGATTTCACAAATTTATCAACTGCGACCAAAGCCTTTGCGCTACAAACTGAGCTGAACAGACAGCCATTGATGTCTCTATACGGTTCTAAGAAAGCCTTCCCTTAACGAATAATGGCGCTAATTATTCAATATGTCAGCGTACTGGAGTGTTGCAAAAATTAAATTATTCACTGAAAAAATAATATACAACACAAACGTGTAATATAATCGGCGGGAAAAGTGGAACAAAAACAAATTGTTTGATTGCGAAAATTGTTCGTTCGAAAAACGTGGGAAAATTGGGTGAATTGTGTATCCTTCTGCTTATACGTATGAGACACTTTTTTAATATGTTAACTAGACTGAAGCAAGCTAGAAGTTGCTGAAAAGGTTTCAGTTTATGGGCAAATGCACATAAATTCTGATCAAATTGACTTTAATAATTACAAGGAAAATTAAAAAAAATGTGACCTATGGTAGCTCACTATCATTTCTTATGTAAAATTTTCCGCTGAATCCAAATATGCTGCCTGATGTTAAAAAAATAGACCAGTTTTCAAGATATAGTTAAGTTAAAATTTTGTGACTTTTGAAAAAAGTGAGCTAAATTGCAATTATCTTCGGATATTTTAAAGTTATGTTTATGTTTGAAATTAGCAGTAATTAAATTTCCTATTAAAGCTATGTGCAACACTTTTTAATTAACCTCCTAGTTTAAGAGCTGTTTATTAAGTTTCCGAAGGTTTTGCATTATTTTTATCAAAATTTCAAAAAAAAAATTATTTTGACGTAAACTACATTTTCAAAAAAATTTGTTACTTACGGTTCCTTTTTTAGACTTTAAGGTATGATCTTTGATCCCTTGTCGATCGAAATTTGACTGAAAATGTTGATTTTATAAGAACTTATGTAAAAACACCCACAATAAATGTTTTCCCCAATTTTATGATTTATTAACTATGTTACTAGGTCGGTCCCAAAACTACCCGACCTAACGTATAAATGGCGCCAGTGGTTTGAAAACAAACACTTTTTTTTAGTATTTTTATGTGAGCCACTAAAAATAAATGATCTCAGTGAATTTGTGAACATGAAAACATTTACGACTCCTTCATTTACGACTGTAAAATATTGGATATCAAAGTTTAAGCTAGGCGGTACGAGCTGCTAAGACATACACCGTAGTGGTCGAACAATTGAGGTGTTCACGCCAGACGCGGTTAAGAAAATCCACAAAATGCTATTGCATGATCGTCGGCTGAGCATGAGCATGAGCTATCTGAAATGATAGGTACTTAAAAAAGTGCTATACATCGTCTATTGTTCGAAGATAGGAAGATGAGAAAGCTGTGCGCAAGATGGGTGCCGCGCTTGCTTTCAATAGAGTAATAACAGCGTCATGAAATTGTTTCGATATAGTGTTTGGCGATGTTTCAACGTAATATATATGTATGATGAGACATCGGTCCACCAATTCACACCTGAGATAAAGGAACAGTCAAAGCAATAGACTGGAATGGGAGAATTATGTCCAAAGAAGGCGAAGACGGTTACAACTGCAGGCTAGGTCATGGTATTCATATTCTTATTCAACGACGTTATATTCCGTTTAACTTTGTCAGAAGATGAGAAAAAAAACATGGGATTCATTTTGTTTGACTGTTTCTTGCTTTTTTATTCAGCGCAAATTTTTAAATAAGAAGTGATATCAAATGTCATAGGTGAGAACTTTTGTGATCTATTGTTATGGGCAAATAGTTTCATGCATGTAATTTAATTTATGTTGTAACAAAATCAATTGAAATTGGTCTTCATACATATTGCTGAACGCTTTACGCAACAAACTTTTAAGAAGGCAATATGAGGATATAAGTTTGTAGACTAAGAGTCTATAAATATTTATACTACAATATTCTTTAAAATTTTAACAAATTTTCAGTGTTATGTTGTTATATATAATAGAACTTCATACTATCTTCAGTTCCTCCATGTTGGTTCCACATATAAAGGTATCTCAGGAAACCTCACCGAGATGTTATCAAATTATAACTTTACTAGTGCTTTTAAAAACACGTCAATTTAATGATGTTTCTGAAAAGTTTATTTTTTTAAATAGTAATATCTGACAGGATCTATAATTCCAAAACACTTGAAATTCACCAGAAAAAATAGTTTTTTTCTTCTAGTTTTTTGTCAGTGTATTGCAAATGGATATTGCCTAATTATCAACGCATCTAGTAAAATTTTTTTATTCTATTGCTCTGTTCATAATTAGCTAGAACGCCGACCTGTTATCTGTACTCTTTCAGTTGAAAATATGCGTAAATCCGATATATTAACTAGAAGATTGTCGACAATTTGTCTCAAGTTGTATATATTATATATACACGGTGGCGCAATAGAACGTGCATATTGCATCATCTTTTTTTGGGGGGTAGAAAAGGCGCGGTCGGGGGGCGCCTACATCGTTGGGTCGGCGGGCTCATGGAGCTTTAGTCGCTATGAATCACTTCGACGGGAAGCGCCTCGCATTTTACGATAACTCTCGTTCATATAGTGCTACTAGGCGATTATATTGTGCTGAATATGGACTATGGCGAATTAGTGAAGCTCCGAGTGCTAATTTAATTAAAATATGGGTAAAGCGTTTTGAAGAGACCAGTTCAACATTTAAATCACAAGCAAATGGCCGCCCAGGAACATCTAGGACCGAAGACGCTGTTGAGAGAGTTATGGAGTCATTACGAGGAAATCCACAAATGTCGACTCGCAAGAGATTGTCTGTCTTACAATTATCGCGACGAAGTTTGCAACGAATTTTAACATTGGATCTTAAACTGCATCCATATAAGCTGCAATTAACACAAGAATTGAAAGAGTCTGACTTCATAGCAAGGCTCGCATTTGCTAATGAAAAGCTTAATCGATTTTCCAATTTT
>JAHXMU010000075.1:1042241-1072516 GCA_019455685.1 Philornis downsi
ACGGATTTTTGGCTCCAGAAATTGAAAGTTCAAGAATAGTGAATTGCAGAACTTGGTTCCAACAAGATGGAGCTAGCTGTCACACATCAAATGACTCTATGGCGGTGGTGAAGCAGATGTTCGCTGGCAGACTGATTTTGAAAAGAGGTGATATCCCATGGCCCCCACGTAGTCCAGACTTGACGCCTCTTGACTTTTTCTTTGTGGGGATACCTCAAACACAAAGTCTACAGTAATAATCCAAGAAACATCGTTTAGCTCAAGGAGAATATCCGTGGTGAAATGGCAGCCATTACACCAGTATTACTGAAGAAAGTTTTCAATAATTTTTGTTTGCGGTTAGAGGAGTGCCGTCGTAGAGAGGGTCACCATTTAGATGATGTTATTTTTAAAAAATAAACTCCATTTATTACTCTACAATGCCTTAGATATATTTTAACCATACCATTTGTATCTATTTTTTAAATATGCACGTTCTATGGCGCCACCCTGTATTATATAGCTTTTATATATTTTTACATCGAGGATAATTAATGAGACGCGTCCGAATATTATTATGGAGTGTTGGAATAATTCTGTTACAGTTCTGTGTTTGGACTTGAGAGATTGTAGATATGAAAAAACCTTATTCTTCAGCATACGTCTATATTTTGGACATAACAGATAGTTGATTTTTCTGAACTAGATATTGGGTTGTGAAACTTTTCTTTTCACGTTTCTACCACCTTAGCTTGCCATCAAGGGTAAATTCAAGTTAATTTGCTCTGTTAGAATAAGGTACCGAAGAGTTATTCATAAGCAAGGATCGTTCATCAATTTCCTTTCATTTAGTCGCATTTTTTACTGTCAGTATAAGGTCTATTTTTGAGCGATTTTGGATCAGCCATTTCCATTGATATTACTTCGTTAGAAATTATCTTTTCACAGAAATACTTTTTCGAAAGACTTGAGTTTTGTTGATAGTAGATTTGACACGTCTGAGGCTCAAAATGTCATTTAAAATGGAGTTGACTAATTCATTTGATACACCTATATTATCTTTAAGGTTCTCCAAGCACTAATAGGTGAGTTTTGAGCATCAAACCTCAGATATTTTGAACGTGATTTTTATCGGTGATTATAGGTTGATGATCGTCTGTGGCGCTGCTCGGCTTCAATTCGTCTTCGATCTTCTATGATCTATTTATACCACTTGGAAATATTTCTTTCCTACAAAACTCTTCTCCAACATTCTAAAAGTTTATGGAAATTTCAAATACTACTCACATTTGTAATGTGATATTTGCCAATATGTCCATCACAATAAGTAAAATGTGCTCTGAGATTCGATATAACCACGTAATGTAAATTGGAAACTGATGTTACTGTTTGGATGAAGTAGTATTTGAAAGGAAATTTTATTAAAAAATGGGGCCTAGGTTAATATATTATGAATGAGGAAAAGATACCCATTTATACGCAACAAAAATCGTAACTTTTCATGACAATCAGGCCGAAAACAGTGAAGACGAGAGCCTTAGGCATCCACCCACATTTACGAATGTCTGATTATTTATAGTCGCTCTGTTTACCAAACTGATTTTTACATACGTTTTCACATATAATCCTCACTGTTAATCATACGAATTTCATTTCAAAAATTTTCCGCCTTCGGCGCTCACTACAGTACTGCATATCTCCCCAGTTTCGCGGCTCGAAAAATGTCATCACAGTGGAAAATATAAAAAATAATTATTAAGTAATAAGATTTAATAACTAAATAAATAAATATACAAAATTATAAAATAAATATACAAACAGCCAGAAAAACGCCAAAAAAATGAACAATAACGCGACTATTATTTGGATTTTTTATCTGCCGAGTTTACTTACATTTTGAGTTTAATCCCAGGTTTACGTATTGAAGAGTTTCATCAAAGCAGGGACTTAATCCAACTGATTGATTAAATTTGTTGAGCTAAGAATGTCAAAAGCGGATTCGGGCGAAGCAAATAAAATTGTAGAGACTAAAAATGTTTCGAAAAAGAAGATCACATTTCTAACTTGAATGAATTTGCAAAAAATGCATTTGTAATGAATTGAAAGAAGGAGAATCAAGTAAATTTTACTTCGCATTTATTATACGTACAAAACTCACTATCCTATTATATTCATTGAATAAACTTATGCGTTGTTTAGTTTAAAATTAAGCAATTTAGATTACCGCCTAACTAACTAATTTTACAAGTAAATAAATTACATTTGTCGTTAAAGTTTTTCACCGTGAAATCCACGAAATCCTCCTGCAAAACTTAGCAGTTGACCACTGCTATTGAATTACAACATAGCTGAAAACTCCAGCTACTTTAATTTGCATTCATTTTTAACATATCAACTTTAGACCAATCGGTTACCGCAGCCAATTACAGCCAACCGTATATCCAGACAAGCACCAATAAACGAAATCCTACTCACAAGTTTGAATAACTTGCAAAATTACTTCGCAAAATATAAATATTCCCATAACCTTGACCACAGCTCTGAGAATGCCATTTAAAACAAGTTATCCATTACAGCATAAATATTCAAACTCAAAAGAAGTAACTCGCTTTAAACATTGCATTGAACTTGAACTTTCGTACCGAAATTTTTGTGAGATATCTTGACAAATTAGCAACATGTGCGTGGCAAATTCGAACAATTTCTTAATCGCCCGCCTCAAAGCTCAACACAGTAACGACGATTAATCAGATACCGCCGCTAGCACAGCAAATTGTCCCCCCGGAAGATGGGACGCCAGAACAAAAAGTTCAACTTATAGGCCAAAAGCAATTTGTATTGAATGTTGAATAATTTGTACCAGACCGATATAATTAAAATTACAATGAGGAATTTTTACGCCAGCTAGAAGTAAAGGAACAAAGAGAGTCAGCACAAGGGAACAGTCAAGAACGAAAAGCGCTGACATTGACACTACACGACTTGCAGGTCTATGATTCGGCCAAGATGTGCGTGCCATTTGGTAATAACATTTAAACGCTTCTTCGTTGGCAAATGTCAGTGGCGAGCTTTACTCTAGCGCTGAATTTTATGAACATCAGGAAGATTTTGTTTCATGTTAAGCTTTTTAAGCATTTTAAGTGTCCGTAGAATTTTCATTAATGAAAACTGTGTTGTTGTATGCAGCGTATAATAAGGATGCCAATCAACCAATAACCATTAAATTGTTTTAACAACAGTTTAACGATATTGATGAGATCTGCTACTAAAAGTAAGGTGGTGCTGTAATGAGTTGTATGGACAGTGGGTTTTCTAGGATGGGTAGTTTGAATGTTACTACAATATTAGAAACTATCAAACAATTGCGTTTTGAAAGTATTGGAAACATAAGACAAAACAACAGACAAAAATAAAATCAAATTCACTTGCATCCCATGTATGAGATATAGAAGAGTTCCTCAAATTCTAGCCCACTGTATTCAAGCCCAAATATTCTATTTTTAGACTTATTCAAGGGCAGTTTGAGAAGCATACATCACATTCTTCCTATCAAATAAACAGGCAGACACGGCACAATCGTCCTTAAAAATTGTGAAATTACTTTAGGTTTACAATGTCTGGAAAATAACTTATTTCCTTAGCGCGTTGCATTTTTTATCCTGTTAGATAATGTACTCGTATAAACCCTGGCCTTATGGGTACCATATTTGTACACTAGTTTATAAAGTACGAGGTGTGATAAAAAAATAACCGTTATTTTCAAATTTCGTGAGTTACGTATGTTCGATTTTCGCATTTTTTTCTGTTATGTTGGTACACATGTCTGTTATATAGGTATATGTTGACAATATCAACCATTTTGGATTGTCAGTTTGTTTTTGACAAATAAAAAGTTTAGTCTGTTTTTTTTTAGTTTTTAAGTTTTAGTCTGGTGTGCTCTTCGATTTTCTACTATTCGAAAAAATGGATTAACGAAACTGTATTAAGATTTGTGTAAAAAATTAAATTAACTGTACAAGGACATTTGAAATGTCGACTGTTGCGTTTGGCGAGTCTACTATGAGCAGAAAACAAGTTCAATTGCGGTATAACCGGTTTAAGGAAGGCCGATAAGATTTCAAAGACGATGCTCGTCCTGGTCGCCCGAGCACGTCAACAACCGATGAAAACATTGAAGCAGAGAAAAAAATGATTTTGGTTAATCGTCGAATCACTGTTAGAGAGGTTACTGATGATGTTGATATATCGTTCGGTTCATGTCAAGCAATTTTTACGGTTGTTTTAGGCGTGAAACATGCGGCGGCGAAGATTTTTCTAAAACTGCTAAATTTTGAGCAAAAACAACGTCGCATGGACATCGCTCCGGAGCTGTTGAAAGTCGTCAACGACGATCCAGATTTCCTCAAAACGATCATAACTGGTGACGAATCATGGGTGTATGGCTATGACATTGAAACCAAAGCCCAATCATCCCAATGGAAGCATCCAGAAGAGCCACAGTTTTCTTCGATTGCAATGGCGTGGTGCATCATGAATTCTTGCTGCAAGGTCGTACGGTCAATAAGGAATACTACCTTGAAGTTATGCGCCGTTTGCGCGAAACAATTCGTCAGAAACGTACAGAATTGTGGAAAAAACAATCATGGATTTTGCACCAAGATAACGCACCAGCTTACACATCGATGCTTGTGCGTGGGTTTTTGGCTAAAAACAAAACCGGAAGTATGCCTCAACCACCGTATTCACCGGACTTGGCCCCGCTGACTTTTTCCTCTTCCCAAAACTGCGTTTTGCTGCGATTGAGGAGATAAAAGAAAAATCGAAACAGGAGCTGTTGGCGATACCAAAAAGCGCATTTAAGAAGAGTTTCGACGATTGGAAAAAAGGCTGGCACAAGTGTATTATATCTGAGGGGGACAAGATAGTTATTGATGAATAAATAAATACTTTTTGAAAAAATTGAAAATAACGGTCATTTTTGATCACACCTCGTATGTGAATTATATTTATGTGATTTCTTGTTTTCAGAAAAATGTGGTATCACACGTGAGCCAATCCTTTCACTGAAGAATACATTTGTGTTGCCTCTGGTCTCTGAACTTTGAGACATAACGCTTCCTTTATTACAGCCTCTCATGATAGCCCTACGCGAATGGAGACACACATTTTTGTGTAATTGCCCGACTTAACTTTAAATATCCAAATATCCATACATATATATGTAATAGCGGCCGACCATGATGCGACGGCTAGAACTCGCGACTATCGTTTGTATGACCATGGGTTGGAACCCGGTTGCTGTCTTTATTTGACCTATACCCACGACAATATGTTGATGAACACTACAAGATGTCAATAGAATGCATGCAATTTCGTTGAATATTAGAAGCTCTCCCATGCATCATTCATAGGAAGTCTATATATAGTGTAAACCTTTGTCGAAGAAACTGTCCACCTTCAAAATTGACGTTGCTCTGTATGATTCGTCACTAGTCGCAGAAAATGATATTCTCCTTATAATTTATATCATCATCAGAATAGAGAATTGTTTAGTTAAACAAACCCACTGTCATCATGAGAAGATTTTAATAAAACATCAATTCAATATAATTGCCACCGTTTAAACACTTGCGACATTACAAGTAGTTAAACTGATGACGGCGGCGTTCAGCTTTTAAAGTTTTATGCATTTTGCTAAACAATTACTTAAGTATTTTCTTGTTTTTCCATCGTTCCGTTGTCATCTAGCAACATCTTTGCCATCAATAGCTCCTTGGATATGAAACTAGATGAGCACATTCTACGTCTGCAGTTTAACTGGGCAAGGTCGTCACTTAAGTGTTTATGTTCTTATGAAAATTGGGTTATAAAACCTGGTAAACTGTTACTTATTCGATATGCAAAGTGTTAAAATAATTGGCTTTTTTAAGGTTGAATGGTTTGCATTGCCTATCGTGTTGGTAATTGATTTAATAGTTTTGATCTCTGAAGGTGCCTGTCTAGATGATATGCTTTATTGATTTTGATGATATATTATTAAATAGCATAAAGTTTAATGAGTTTATTAAGTGTGTTTGGCAAAAGGGAAATGAAAACAATGAGAAGTATAATGAAATCCAGTCAAGCAATTGCATTAAAGATGTATGGATTTTATTTTTCATTTTTCGTTGCGTGCTGACAGGTTTGCGTCTTAAGTTTTTTGTTTGAATTGCCTGTTTTTTTTTCTTTTCTTGTAGAGTAATTGAAACTAAACAACTTAAACGTGATAATATGTAGTTCTTGTAACTTATATTGTATGCTACTAGTTTTAACCAATCAATTTCTGGCTTATTATTAATTTTTGTGTTTTTTTTTTGTTTTTGTTGGCTAAAATGGCATAATAAAACGCCTCTGCTCATTGTTTAAAGGTATCATGGTGGCAACTTAGTTGCGAAAATTGTTGATTTGCAATCAGCCACAATTATTTGGATTTAAATAGTTTCTGAAGTGATTGCCGTGGCTGCCAGATGAAAAAACTGTCGCCGTTGAGAGTTTTTTTCTTTTCAAATAGAATTGCGTTGTAAGTACAGAAACCTTTGTTCCTATTTCGTTGTCAAGCTTTTATTGCTTTATTTGTGCATTATTGTTTGACCTGTGAAGTGATTGACTTGATTTTAAGTTAAAAATATAAAAGATCTTTAAAAATGAGAAAAACGCCAACTGACATTGAAAACAGTGTGATAAATTTGTTGCAAAATAATTATTCATGCCGTAAAATTGCTGCAATATTAAATTTAAGTAAATCCACGTAAATGTAATGTAGCTTGCAATAGTAACCAAGGGGGTCGACCAAGACTGCTTTCTGATAGTGATGCACGGCAGATTGAACGTTTGCTGCATAATAAGGCCATCAAGACACCGAAAAATGCTGCAAAAAGTATTGGTAAGGATGTTAGTTCCTGGACGGCCAGACGTGCATTAAATAGAATTGGTTTAGTAGCGAGTGTGAAAAAGAAGAAGCCAGCACTTTCCGATAGAAACGTGAAAAGACGCCTTCATTTCTGTAAAACCCACAAAAATTGGACAGTAGATGACTGGAAACGTGTTATTTGGAGCGACGAAACGAAAGTCAACCGATACCAGTCTGATGGAAAAGAATATTATTGGCATAGGCCGCATGAGCGCATCTAAAAACACAATGTAAAGGAAACGATGAAACATGGCGGTGGCAGTATTATGGTGTGGGGATGTTTTACTTGGTGGAACATTGGACCTTTGGTGAGAATCCAAGGTATAATGAAGAAGGAGGATTATTTAAATATTCTACATACAAATTTATCAGATTTTGTCGACGAGAGTGCTTATCCAGCCGAAGAAGTCATTTTTCAGCAAGACGGGAATCCGAAGCACACGGCCAAAATAGTTAAAAGCTGGCTACAAAACCAAACTTTTGGGACAATGGAATGGCCTGCACAAAGCCCAGAGCTGAATCCAATAGAACATTTATGGGCTATTGTTAAAAGAAAGCTTGGAGCATTAGAAGACCCACCACCTTTGGGAGAGAATACAACATGAATGGTGAGCTCTTGACCATGATATCATCCAAAAGTTGATGGAGAGTGTGCCAAAACGTATTGAAAGCGTAATTAAAAATAAAGGCCTTTGGACGAAATATTAAATTGGGAACTTTAATTGATTTTCAACAAACCGCTAAAAGTGCAAAAGTGCCCGAATATTGAATTTTTTGTTTTTTAAATATTTTTTTTTTTTTTTTTTTGAAGCAATTTATGTGAATTTTTTTACTTTATAATTTAGAATAAAGTTCAATTAAATAAAAAATACATATATTTGATAATATACCTATATTTGTATTATTTTCATTACCTTACTTTCTTAATGCAAAACATCCGGACAGTTTTGCTTTCCACTGTAGATGTCTGTACATTTTAAATATTAGTTGGATTGATTGATTTTATCGACTGATTTCTCTATCAGGATTTGAAACGCGCAAGATTCCGACTGCAGCTATTTCCAAATTTACGACTTTGACATTTTAAAAAGGCAGTAATCCGTGTTCAATTACAACATTAAAGAAAAAACTTGATTAATAGATATAATAAATATAGGAAATTTTTGCTCAAGTCGTTAAATAAATCTTTGATATTTGTATTTGCTTAAAAGGGATCGCATTTGTGAGGCTAACAAAGGCGAACATTTATCTGATATTGTATTCCATACACAATTGCAGACATTAAATAAAACATTTATCAATATAAGATCCATTCTCTTTCGTTTAATCAAAAATTATAAATAAATAAAGTTGTATACCTTCCCGGCGGACACCCTGTATAACAAATATAGGAAATTTTTGTTCAAATCGTTAAATAAATATTTCACATTTGTACTTAAAAATGGTTAATGCCATGATTGGCCATGCTAACACTGCAAATTATGCAGGTGACAAATCAAATTTGATCACTTTTTGGAATCATATTAGTTGGGATGTTACCAAATGTGACAACTTGGCTTATTGACATACTCACTCAATCAGAATGAGTATAAGACTCCAGAAACAATATGACTGTGTTCATAAATAGTTGTTGAAAGTTTGTGGATTAGGGGCTGTATTCACAAATATTTATTGAAAGTTTAAAGATCAAACTTTTATGGCCAAAGCGTTCTTAAAATCTTCCATAAACCGTTATGAATATGACTCTAAATCTTTATACTAGAAGAATTTTTAAATCCTTCAATATATTAATACGAATAGAAGTTATTGAACATCATACAAATCTATGTAAGCTTTTCCGTCCGCTAGGCGCCTATTAAAAGCACGTTTAAGTCCAAATCATTTGAGTTTTAAAGATGTAACTTTGCAGAAAAATAGTTCGTGGTCATAGACCGATATAGTTTAAGAACAGGTAAAATTAGTCCAGAAGAAAAATTTTGTTCATATAAGTATTGAACCCATTTATAGAAAAATGCGAATTTTTTAGGATTTGTTTAAAAATTTTACTTAATCAAATGTTACTTAATTTAATCACATCGGCCTTAAGGCTTAAAATTACAATCCTAAATAAATAAATTCAAAAGAAAACGCCACATAACGCTGATTAGTATCAGTACAAGAAAAAAATTACCATCTCACACAATTCTTTGAGAGATCGCCTTAAGTGGAATGCAACATTGTAAAAAAATAATCTATCTATTAAGGCGACGAATTACTAAAAGATCCACTTCCGTAGCTATTAGTCGGCATATCGTTCATGGCGATAAGGTTCAA
Source organism: Philornis downsi (assembly GCA_019455685.1). NCBI lineage: Eukaryota > Metazoa > Arthropoda > Insecta > Diptera > Muscidae > Philornis > Philornis downsi. The sequence continues at coordinate 1,051,483 of JAHXMU010000075.1, forward strand.
TAGGCAAAAAATTTGTAATATAGAGGCCAAATCTACGATATGTGAGAACTTCCCATACTCCCTCGGCAGGACCTACAGTTCAAAGATGATCAGTTTAAGAAACATTTACTAAATTACTCAAAGTATTCATTAGATACGTCAAGGTGACCGCCGCTCAAATCATGAGCGTTAAGTCTTTTTTTTATTAAGAGAGGATAATAATTGCCAGATATTATTGTCAAAAACAGATTAAAAGAAATCGGTAAAACATTTCATTGGATTATTTATGATTGCATGTCTTCAATTCACTTTAAGGATTATTTTCATAGAACATTCACAAGGTCCATTTGAAATTTTAATTGATCTTCTTCGTCACAAAATGGGTCTGAGGGTGCTGAATTTGGAGTTGGATCATACAAGTAATAAAGGAGTTGGATTATACAAAACATAAACCGATCGCTTCTGATTCACTTCTGTATTTCCTTGTGTTAATCTTTCTATCTGTTTGTGATTTATTTAATATAATTCGCTATTTCTATTTCAACCAAAGATTGATATTTAATTTGGGCTAAGGAGGAAGCCTATTGAAAATGGGCAATATCTATCCATATTTTGATATAGTCCTTATACAAAATTAACCATTCAAGCTTGATTTTTTCACTTCAAATATATGCAGTTTTCATTGGAATTTTATAATTTTTAGTAGCTATTATTTGACTGACTCAAGGAAGATCTATGCTAAAAATAGATTATATGGGTCTACATATATATAAGATTCTATATAGACCCATAAAAAAGGACGGACAAAATTTGATTTTATAGTTTCTAAAGCTATTGATTTTTTTAGAATTTGTTTTCACTTAGTACGTATGATTTCGTTGAGTAAAAAACAATCCCAGTCCAAAATGTCGATACATTTTTTGTTATAACCATTCAAATGAACTGGGAAAGATTGGCTTTATATCTTTTACATGCCATGTTTTTCATCGAAAATGGTCTATGTTATGCATTTAAGTCTCAATGCGATACACTTGCAATAATTCTGAAAGGATTGATCTGAATCCGCCGGTGTAAGACATTGGACTGCTCTTACGTTGCGCTTTTCCTACTGTTTACTATTCAACTTTAGCGCCCGTCCACTTGTTTTGTTAGAAATTAAAATTGTATCCATTATTTATGGCACCTGATTTACTTATTCAATCTGCGATTTCACGCCAATTGCAACTTTTGGAACATTATGAAATAAGTTTTTATTTTACGCAACATCAATGAGTCTAAGAAAAGCATGTAGTGAGCTCACTGAATAGGAGAAGCTATTCCATATGTCATTCGTGGAATGAAGGGGAATTTGTTCTTTTTTCAGCACCGCAAATTTATTTATTTATTTATTTATTTATTTCTGGCTTGTAATTTAAAGCCTTCCGGCCAATTATAAGTAAATTACAATATGCAACAACTCATCATAGTATAAATTAAATATAAAATTTATAAAAATATAATATGACATATAATAATATAATATAACATTATGATCGTTGAAGACAAAAAAAAAAGTTAGAAGTTAATCGGAATATAATCTTGAAATATAAGATAATCGATATCTAATAAAGGCTGCCCACAGTTTAATTGAAAACAAAATTTTACAGTAAAGTCTGAAAGTGTTGTAGAATGTGCCTTTTGTAAGAATCAGGACATAATTTAAAACTTTTTAAATGGCTTGGTCGTAAATTGTAAATGGTACAAGCTGCGTAATTAAATTAAATATGAGCAAATATTTTATTTCGATCGCTTCGATCTTATTACATACGGACTATATCGGTCCATATTTTAGCAAAGCCCCCACGCAGACGGAACGCCAAAGTTTGGTTTTATTGTAGTTTTGTTTAGTTTAGTGCATATAATTCAGTTGGACCAGAGACGAGCCTCGTTGAAGAAATAGCCGCCAATAATTCTGCCTTCCAAGCTAATCGCAATCCCAATTATTTTCATATACAGGGTGGCGCAATAGAACGTGCATATTGCATCATCTTTTTTTGCGGGGTAGAAAAGGCGCGGGCGAGGGGTGCCTACATCGTTGGGTTGGCGGGGCTCATGGAGCTTTAGTCGCTATGAATCACTTCAACGGGAAGCGTCGCGCATTTTGCGTGCGCGCATTTTACGAGAACTCTCGTTCATATATTGCTACTAGGCGACTATATTGTGTTGAATATGGACTATAGAGAATTAGTGAAGCTCCGAGTGCTAATTTAATTAAAATATGAGTAAAGCGTTTTGAAGAGACCGGTACAACATTTAAACCACAAGCAAATGGTAGCCCAAGAACATCTAGGACCGAAGACAATGTTGAGAGAGTTATGGAGTCAGTACGAGGAAATCCACAAATGTAGACTCACAAGAGATCGTCTGTCTTACAATTATCGCGACGAAGTTTGCAACCAATTTTAACATTGGATCTTAAACTGCATCCATATAAGCTGCAATTAACACAAGAATTGAAAAAGTCTGACTTCATACCAAGGCTCGCATTTGCTAATGAAATGCTTAATCGATTTTCCAAGTTTGACAATATCCTTTTCTCTGACGAGGCTCATTTCCTTATGAATGGGTTCGTAAACCGTCAAAATTGTCGTTACTGGAACAGTGAAAATCCCAAAATCAAACACCAGAAACCATTGCATAGTCCTAAAGTGACAGTATGGGCAGCAATCTCTGGCAAAGGAATAATTGGTCCTTTTTTCATCGAAAATGCGTGGGGCCAAAACGTCACGGTTAATTTGGCTCCAGAAATTGAAAGTTCAAGAATAGTGAATTCCAGAACTTGGTTCCAACAAGATGGAGCTACCTGTCACACATCAAATGACTCCATGGCGGTGGTGAAGCAGATGTTCCCTGGCAGACTGATTTCGAAAAGAGGTGATATCCCATGGCCCCCTCGTAATCCAGACTTGACGCCTCTTGGCTTTTTTTTGTGGGGATACCTCAAACACAAAGTCTACAGTAATAATCCAAGAAACATCGTTCAGCTCAAGGAGAATATCCGTGGTGAAATGGCAGCCATTACACCAGTATTACTGAAGAAAGTTTTCAATAATTTTCGTTTGCGATTAGAGGAGTGCCGTCGTAGAGAGGGCCACCATTTAGATGATGTTATTTTTAAAATATAAACTCCATTTATTTCCCTACAATGTCTTAGATTTATTTTAACCATACCTTCCGTATTTATTTTTTAATCTATTTTTTAAATATGCACGTTCTATTGCGTCACCCTGTACACTTGTTTAATGGCGTAACCTACTCTTGCGAATACGAATCATGTGTTGATCCATCATGGGAATGAACTTGCCAAACTTGATTTTATAGGGGCCCTACAAGCCACAATTTTCACTAAAATTTGATCATATTTTGCAAATGTGATTTGGTTGGCTGAGGTTTAACCTCACTAAAAATGAGTCACCACGATAGCACTTTCTGCTGCTACACGTAATGATTGTCATTGGAATACTCACATATTGTGCACTTACATCCCAGAATATAGAGTACATTTCAAACCGTTGTTCATATCAAGACTATTTTACATATTTTATGATTCGTTTTGATCTTTTACAATACAAAGCCTGTTTGTATTTGCCTCACAAAAAAAAAAAAAAAATAAAAAAATCTACAAGCAAACCTCCTAACTAGAGCGGCGGCTTATAATAAGTCGGGACAAAATCTATTGAAGGTAGGTGTCCATTCTTTTGGTATTAATGGTTTTCTTTAATATGATTCTAATGATTTTTCGAAACCTTACCCCATGTTGCTTTCTCCTGGATTTATTAAGCGCCAAAATTTCTTTCATTAACAAAGCAGCTTCTTCCAAAATCTTAAACACGCCATCAAGAGCCAAAGGCGTGAATCTATAACAAACGTAAAGATCTGTCACAAAAGACCTAACAGGAACAGAGCTACTTGAAAAATGTAAGCCGCAAAAATTTCAAGAACTCAAAACAATTGCGATTGTCATTGTCATTGTCCAAGGGCCAGGCACAACAATGGCAACACGTAGTTGACTATTGACGCCTTTAAGTACCTGGTCATTGTTTTGTTAACATTTTGCCGGACACTTAAGACGATGTGGTGGGTGGATGCGATGTAGTAGAGCATTGAGTTTCTATTATAAACAGACAGTTTCGAAAAGGATAAAGGATCAAACCATAAGCAAAATGTCCACTCTATTACATCGTTTGAATGTTTTTTGAAAACTCATCTTGTTAATTAAAGTTTGCATTGTTCATCGTCTGAGGAATGAAAAACGTCTTTATCGATTATGCGACAGCATAATAAAAAGAGTGTGCCCAAGTTCCTCATTTGCTAGTTATCAAGCACGCGTTATTGTGGTTTTGCCAGAAAGCAGGATACCGCGTCTTTATTGGCTGTTTATTCCAAGGTGTTTTTCTCGGTTAGCATTTACGTCAGTCCTTTGTTGCTTCATATGTAAAACTACCCCTATGGTGGATCTTTTTTCCATGAAATAATCCTGTTTTTGTTCACAATTAATCTAAAAAAATTATTAAAAACGCATCAATCATAACAAAGTAAGCAGGGCAGGCAATGGCAGTCCTCCATGAAATATCTTAAGAATTTGTAAAGCTTAATTGCGATCGTCTCTAGCATTTTTATTGAAAACTAGTTCTATTTTAAATGATGGCATTAACAACTTTACGCGCTGTGCTGCTCGTCCCTTAGAGTGCTAACACACCTCTTCCAATTGGATCGTCAATAAGTTGCTGGTATATAGCAAACACCTGAACAATTCAGGCCCTTAATATCCTGTGCGTGTGCCAAAAAACATCTGCCCTTTGCCCATGCGCGAGTGAGCGAGTGAATGAGTGAAGTGGAGGAAAAAGAAGTCTGGTTTTACAGGAACCATACATTTCATTTTAATTATGTTTGCATTTAGTTCCTGTATGTGTTTTTCCTATCCTTTATTTTCCCTACATCATGAAGCGAACCTCCTGAGTATGTATATTCATATAAATGTTGGAATAATTTCTTCCTTTTTGATTCGAATCCTTGTTTTCAAGTCATCATGATCATCATCATCACCATCATCATGATTGTCGACAGCGACAACATCATTGTCGTCCCAAAAAATAGGGGAGAATTATATTTTAATGTTGAGCTCAGCCATGAGCCCTCTACGTCTCCGCTGCATTTTGTTATTTGTTACAAACACCACAAAAATACATCTGTTTTCAAGTCTGGAAAAAGGTGCGTTTTTCTCCCTCTTTCCTTGAGCTCAACTTGCTTATTCCGAATGTTTTATTATTGGTGTTACAGCAGCACCCCGAGTAGGGATACTCAGGAGTTTGGCTCCTTTTGGAACATTTAACATTTGAGAGCTCATCATTAATTTCTTCGTGCATCTTTTTTTTTTGTCCTGTTAAAGTTATAAAAAAGAAATACACCTGAATTGTATCTGGGTGCTGTAATGGTTATATGGTATTTTAGTTTTCTTAGCACTTTAATCTAGTAGCTTCTAAAATAGTTAAAGAATTCTAGGAATTTCCAGTTGTTCGCGCTGTCATTAAGTCATAAAGCATACGTAGTAAAGCATAGAATCTGCTCATTATAAATGCTTATTATAATTGCACGTACAAAATTTATATTTTGAGCTTAAGTTTAATGTTATGTGAAAGTATACTTATAAAATTTCATGTCTCTATTTAAGGTAATCAATAAAATACATCATAAAATTCTGTGATTCATTTGTAAGAGGTAGAAGTCGTCATCTGTGTTGCCTTAAAGGGAATGTATTTTGGACTGTCACAAAAATCTTTATTGATTTTGATGTGTCAATCTCTACACTTGCCTGTTAAAGGCACGACACAGAATATGTCAGTCTATTTGATGATAAATCAGGTCATCGTGCACTTTATCATCCAGTATAATCTATGGCGGACATTATATGAATTCCAGTCGAACTTGTAGTGCCTTTTATTGTAATATTTGGTCTGTAAATTATTATAGTTTAAGGTTGTGAGTTTTAGCCATGTGACTATTCTGAATCATTTATTCTAATATCAATTTCGCATGTGGTTTGGAACTACTGAGTGTACCAACCAATCTTTATCCCCCGAGTTACAGACACAACCAAATTTGTACCAATCGGTTCAGAATCATTTTCTTATTCGATTTAGATAAGTTAAGCTACTGCTGAAATTGCGACTTTTTTTGTTTTAATCGCTTACTTGTCTATTTATAAAGCACATGATTTTTGCTCTAATGTATTACTTTAGGGGAGTCTTGGTGCCTTTCCATTACTCTAATGCTTTTTGGTAAGCGAGGTAATAAGCTATAGCAATTTTTGCCCTATTTTGTAAGTACGCACATAATGTTTCCAAATTAGTAATGAATTAATACTGGGGGGTCAATCCTTGTGAAAACAGACAACATCTGCTGATTAGTTGACTCGGTCCCGGAACTAATGGATTGTGAAAGCAAAGTATTATCTCCTCTCAAAGTTGATGCCCTTCTTTTTGAACTTAAATGCATTGTAAACTTATAACTCTGTTTAATCGTTGATTTGGTTTAATGCATAAATATAGTTGTGCCAGGACAAACGTAATATCAATTCTAGGATTCTAAAATATTTCTTTTTTTAGCATTAAAATCTCCCAGAACAATTTTAATTTCGTGGTAAGGGCGGCGGTCGTATGTTTTTTTCTAGGCAAATATATCTTTGACATCCTGTCTTCCGTCAGGCCTTGTGCATAAACCGCCTTGAAAAAAACTTCACCTTGATGTGGATTATAGCTATACGGCCGCTAACAGGTAATAGAACAGATTTTTACGTCGAGTGCATCTTTATTCTATCACAGGAACATCCGATTATTTAACAGAGGTACCTTACATATAAAATGTCTGGACATTCCCAGTGCATATCCTTCATTCATTGGCCTTACAATGTTTGTAGGGGTTTTCAATATTTTGGGGTTTTGTTTCTTTCTTTTTTCTCGTATGTTCATAATCAGTGTTATTTAAGATGCGTTGCTAATTAGACGATAGCATTCAATACTAGGCTGTCGTAAGATGTAAGATTCAGTGACAGATTTTACATACCTGCTTAAGATGCATCGCCATTTAGGTTCCACAATCTAATCGCTTTCTCATTTTTGGGTACAGCCAGACAGATATATGATGGCATTACTAGAGCATACTTTACTCGAAGATAGAAATTGATAAGTTACTTGGCAAATCCTGCAAATATTTATGGTTGCTCACAAGTAAAATACAGTGGGAGAGGGCTCCAATAAGAAATTTTCCACTAGCCGATTTCATCGTCATTCTGATCTAATATCCAGTATCCGTCTGGTTTCACAAAAGTGCAACTTTATTATGAAAACATGTTTACAAATGATTTATCGAATGTATTACCAATTTTCCCATCTATTTGGTGAAACTCGAACTCCGCTACGGTAAACCTGGTCATATTTTGAGGCTATCCACGAATCTAGCCATTCCCTGACGTCGTCATATGAGTGAAAGTGCTGGTCAGCCAGATCGGAACATATGATAATCAAACGGCGCAATATCTGGAGAATATGGCGGATGGGGTAAGACTTCCCATTTTAGTGTTTCCAAGTAGGTTTTAACAGGCCTGGCGACGTGAGCCAAGCTTTGTCATGCTGAAGAATCACTTTTTGGCGCTTTTCCGCATACTGTGGGCGTTTCTCGCGAAGAGTTCTTCCGCTCAATCGTATTAATTGAAGTCGATACCGATCCCCAGTGATGGTCTCGCTTGGTTTAACAGCTCGTAGTAAATAACAGCGACCTGGTCCTACCAACTACAGAGCATAACCTTTGCAGTGTGAATATTCGGCAGAGGCGACAACGTAGAAGCATGACCGGGCAGCCCCCATGACTGTCTTTTCTTTGGATTGTAATGAGATCATTTTTTATCACCCGTTACAATACTTGAAGTACTTGTTCACAGGCGGAAAAACGACGCTCGACGTCCCTTGGCTTCAACTCAAAAGGAACCCAAGTGTCTTGCCTTCGAATCAAGAACCATTTCCTAACGCATGCAACCGCTTGGAAATGGTTGGGCGGGTAACTCTTATTACTGAATCAGGCTCTATTTGACACGGATCCCCGTCAAGCAATGCCTTCAATTCAGTGTCTTTGGAGGTTGTTTTTCTTCCATCACGTGAACGGTCGTCAACATCAAAATCACCGTCTTCAAAGCGACGGAACCAATCTCGGCACATTGTTTCACTTAAAGCAGCGTTTCCGTAAGCGTCTTGAAGCTCTCGATGATCTTCAGCCCTCGTTTTCTTCGACTGAATGAAGAAAATCAATACTTTGGTACAAAATCGTACGTATTCACGCAACAGAATTTATATGACGTCAAAATAAATTCACCATTATGTCGAGGTGCGGTATGTTTACCATATGCCTAAGCTTGGCTGAAGACATTTTGGTTATGACAGAATCGACTACCACTTACAGCTGGCACCATCTATTGGCAAACAGCGGGAACTTAGTTGCGCACCTAATACTATCGCAAATTATCATACATGCGATTGTCAACAAACTAAACTTTATCATTTTGTTTAATTTTGAAATTGTGAGATCTTAAATACGAATTTAATTAAGGGAACATGATGTGCAGTTATTGCATTGCGCTGGGGTTGTCGGAAATTTCATTACACATTCAAATCTATTATAATTTGTTGCGCATTTTGCTTAATCAGTAGAACACTGTCCGTTGCACGAAACACTGGCAATACATATGAAGTACAAAGTCTGCATATAAGCCAAAATCTATCCAAAGGTCTTGACTAAACTTCAACTATTTTACTTAAATTTCTCCGAAACAATTCGCCGTAAATTTTTAAATTCAATACCTATTTCATATCCCCGCAACTTTGTGTATTTTGATATTGAATCATACTAGGCATCCACCATGCAAATGTACATTTCAAGCGAATACTCGTATATAGAAAAATATAGCTAACGAATTATTTTTACTATATTTTTCTATTTATTTCCATATTAACACATACTGCTTTGCAAGACAACATCCTTTTGATTGAAATATTTAATCCACAAATGTCAAACCATTTCCAATGCTCTGCATTTACTCGTAACTCTTGAACACCTGGCATATAGTCGGAAACAAGAGGAGTTCAATGCAATAACTAAACCAAAGCAAATTGCAATTCATCAAACTCACATCATTTCCATCAATAGAAATCGAACAGTAGCCACGTCCTTAACAGGTACTCAAATGCATCCATGCACAAAAGGATTACTATCAACTCTTTTAGGGGCCCCTTCAAATCCCTGCTGGATTTATTCTAATAGAAACCGAATCTGAAGATGTGACGCTATATGCTGACTGTTCCGATTATTAATGTTTTCGAAATAGTAATCGAAACATTTTTTTTTTGTTAATTTGTTATATTTTGCTTCAATGTGTTAGAACTTTGTCTTAATTACGTTAAATTCTTTGAAATCTTCACACATTCGTTAAAAGAGATATTGTGTGGGTAAGATTTATGCTGGGTTAATCAGTTGATTCGGGAACATAACATGAGTTAGCACCTTAATAAGGTGCGAAATTAGTTGAACGTTAAATGTTACGAATTTATGGCCAAAGAGTTGGCGGCACTATAAACAGAAGCTATTGCGATACCCTACAACCGGAACGGCAGTGTAAGGTTTTCTGGAAATTTTGTAACAAAAACGAAGGAAAAATTTCATTCGTCTGGGGAATGTCTGATTTTTAATTTGTAAAGGTAAAATGTATTTACATATTGGAAAACTAATTTGGCAATATATGAAAATGAAATTTGTTTAATCATTTGTGTGTTATTAATATTTGCATACCGAACCTACTTACAGACACTCACATTTTATGACGAAACGTCTTTTATGCAAGAAGTATTTGAAAAATGTAGTTTGCTATCAAGTGACGTCTGTTTGGTATTAAGATATCTGTTTTATTGCAGGCGTTATTCTAAATGCTTTAAATGGAATCTATGAGCTCTGGAAGTGCACCATCTTTTATAGCAATCATTATTCTAAATGTTTTAAATATAATCGATGAGTTCTGGAAACTCATCATTAAGATATCTCTAATTCTAAATGTTTTAAATATAATCGATTACCAGAACTAAGTGACAGTCTGTAGATTGCAAATAAGGTTCCTCATCCGAAATTAATCTTTCACTTTTATCCACACTATTTCACTTCATTTAATAATTTTGAAGTTTACGTACTTTGAAATTTAAATAATCCTTTAGAATTAGAAGGTCACGAATGCGAGCTTAGGAATGTTCTAATAGTTTAAAGATCAAATTGCTTTGATTTTATGCACTGAATCGGGCAGTTCAATTTTCCGCATCAAACTGTGCTTTTAACAAAATATTCTGATAATATTTATGTGTAAAATAACCTTTTTTTCCTCCTTAGTTTCAACAATTTTTGACGTCGGAAGCTTTATTATGGAATAGGAAAACTAAGAATTTGTCTAACGCTTGTTTCTAAGGTAGGTTCTTTTGTGATGAACTCTGTTGTACTCTTTACTCTACTTGGAATGCCTGATTTGTCTAATTTTCTTCTTTCTTTCTTCTTCTTTCCACTTTTATCTCATGTTCTATGGAATTGAAAATTGACTTCGACAATGCATAAGAAAAATTTATACTGTTTTCAAGAACACATTTAAAGTATTCAAGTATCCCTTTTTTTGACTGGTTTTATTTGCCAAATTCTTGGAATATAAGCAGAAAATTGGGGCTCGAAATTTTCCACAATTTCGTTAAAAATTTCTTTGAACTGTTGCTAATTGTGGCCTTCGGAAATTTAAAAAACAAAATGTATAAATAAAAGTTCTACATGTAGTAGAAGAATACAGCAGTTATGTTTCAAATGTGATCGGTAGGAACAGCTCCGTGTTTGATGTTTGAATGGAAACCTTTTTATTTTTTTTTTTTTTTTTGAGTGGAAAAGATTTGAGATAATTTCAAACAAAAATCCTCGATATTGGAACCAAAAGAAAAACTTGGTTTCTGAGTTGCAACACATTTGATTTTGCATCTAAATGTTATTGTGAGTTGTTGTTTTTGCCGGTGTTGATTTTGCTGCCAATGATTTGTAAAAGTTTTTTGGATGTTTGGTGTTTGATAATCTAAAGGGGGTTTGAACTCTGATGTATTCGTAGAACTTGTTACATCCTTTGCGCCTGCTGTATATGGAGATGTATTAGAGCAAAAATTTCTTAATAAGTTACTACCAAGAAATTTCACATTCAGTTGGCCCTCAAAGTTTGCTGATCTCATTGCAACTGATTTTTTTGTTTTGGGTTTATTATGAAATATTGCAAAATTTTTTCAAATAAGTAAAGAAAAATAATTTATATGAATTGAAAATTAATGTTATTTGAACTTTTCTAATATCTTAACATTCATCAGCAACACTGTACAATGCAAGATAAGTGGTAAAGCTGCAATTTACTATTGTAAAAAACTTCAAATTTCAAGACAGCGTTCAATCCTTAAACTGGTTTCTTAAAATTATGCATCTGGGTGACAATTAAATATATGTGGGGTAATAAATGTTCGCAGTGTCCAAAGTTGGCGGCATTTAATATAAAGGGTTACCTATTTAGTTGTTTCAAAACATAGATCTGGCAAAGCTGAAGTGTTATTTTCTTAGTGAAAAGTTTGCCAATTATAGGGATCGTTTAGCAATGTAAGAACGCGTAAAAATAATTAAAAATTACCATAAAAGTGGTTGTTCAAACGTGGACACTTTTACGCGAATTACGCGGTGATTATGGTTGTCATAATCGTCGTACTGTGCAAGGAATTGACAAGATTATAAACAAATTTGAAGAGACTGGAGGCGTTACAAATGCGGTCAGGCTTGTGTCTCATCCCACTGTCGGAAATATCGCTTCTGTTGGTGAATGTGTGGCGGATAATAAAATTTCAATTTTAGAGCATTATGGCAGTATGATAACTGACTTTTTTTATCCTGCAATTGAAGATTATAAACTGGACGATATGTGGTTTCAATAAGACGGTGCCACGAGCCACACAATACGACCGATTTTGGTTTTATTGCATGAGAAAGCGTAATTGCCACACAGGTCATGCGATTTTGACGCCGTTGCATTATTATTATTTTTTATGGGGTTACGTCAAAGACCATTTTTATGCGGATAATTCCCAAACGTTGGAGCATTTGAAAACCAACATTCGTCAAGTTATCGCCGAGAAATCGCCCCAAATGTGCGAAAAAAGTAGCCGAAAACTATCTCAAAAGGATCCACTGCTGCAATCAATCCAGAGACAGTAATTTAAATGATATTTTATTTCGTACATAATGAAATAAAAGTTTAATCGAAATCATAAATTTATACTTGGTTTACATAACTTTATTTTTGAAACCGAAAAATGTATAACCCGGTATATTTTATATGTATTATGATATTTATTTTATAAATATAATATGTTTAAATTAGATAACTATTTGATGTTATATGTGAATCCTTATTATGAAACGGCGAAAACTTAAAGAAACTCCATTCACTCCATGAATCATACTTTACTATATGTTTTGAAGTTTGTACAGAGGTGGTGATGAGGTGGTGGTGAGATGATTGATATGATAGCGGGGGGAGTAGCGGGGAATCCTCCAATCAATTTGATACCTCTCTCGTTGTAGTTGTGGAATGTAAATGTTGGACTGTATTGCGAATTATTCATTAATTTTATATGTTACAATTCAGAATTCTGTTACATTTAGTACACATGTTTTCACTCAATTGAGTTATGTAACACTTCAGGGGCAAAAATTTGAGTTAATTCACAATAATATTCTTACACAAGTACATTTTAATGTACAAAAAAAAAGGTTAATTTTAATATAAATTCAATGGTAAATTCAAATATGTATATAATCTTAAAATTATGGCTAAAATGTTGAAGTTTAGACAAAGTTATTTCCCACTATCTAAAGAGAAAGATGGATATATCAACACATTTGTTTTCAACATTAAATTCTGTAGGTCATAGTAATTATTTGCGGTCTTTCATAAAGGGTGGCGCACCATCTGTGCTACAATAAATCATTATGGCTATGTGTTCAGTTGCCTAATTTTGCTGGAACCAAATGCTGTTGACGCGGTTACATTTTCGGCGCAGTTATGGGTAAAAAACTCCTTCAACATCTTTAAATAACGCTTTCAATTGACATTGACATTGCGTTTGTAGCACAATTCGTGCGCCACCCTACATTTTCTAGTTAAATATCCGTCTCGGTCCTATTTCAATACGTTTTGGATTATATTTATCCAGTATTAGAATATGGTGGCATAAGAACATTGAATTATAATTTATCTTCCGCGAAGACTTCATAATTTTTCTCTTTGAGTACTCATCGTAAGCTCGTTGTGGCTCATGTCAACAGTTGTTTTACAAGTTTAATTTATGCAAATGTTATGTCTTCAAGCTTCCCGCACTTATTTCTTACACCTAACCCATACGTTGGTATGTCGTATATGATACCAGATAAATGGGAAGCATTGAAAGAGATATTTTTATTTTGACGGCCTTTTGTTTTGTCAATGAGTCAACTAAGGTAAGACACTCCTTCTTTGACATCTCCCACAACCAATTTTACACTTTAATTTAGAATTGTTATACCAGACTTTGGTACTATTTTGCAACTCGCAATATTTTGTACCAAATGATATAGATTGACATGTTGGGGCATTTGGTGGATTAGTTCGAAATCATAATTTCACCTATAATTTAGAATTGACATTCTAGCTTCACTTAAATTCTGACCAGTTGCTATATTTTGTATGATTACAATACCTGATAGCTCGTCCCGTAGTCGCTTATTTTTCTCCTATTTTACTCACTAATACGTTGCTCATAATGGCGTCTGCACAACTAGTTTTCTTAAATATGAGAAAAAAAACTTGTTCACATTATTTGGATGTGGTTTTACGTTAAACGTCCCTAACAAGGCCCAAATAACTCACACCAAAAACATTGTGAAGCGGCACAGGACAAAGTGATGATGGTTTTGTACATTTTATTGAAGTGTAGGTGCAAAAAACTCATAACATAAAAACAAGTGTATTTTTGGGTTACTCTTTCTGAAAGAAAGTCGAAATGTTGAAAAGGGTATGAATTTCAGGAATTCATAAATACCAAATAATCGCATGATTATCGCACAATAAATGACCAAACGTTTTAAATCCACAAGAGAAAAAAAAAGTGATGAGTATTTTCTAATACGCCGCCGAAACACAAAAAAGGATTGATGGTGGATTCAAGACGATGCAGAATTCCTGGAATGAAACGTCATATACCGTATGATGAGATGAAAGAACCCCTTTCACGCAAGATTTCAATCTAAAGCTATTGGAGAATACCGAAATCAAAAAAGGCGTTACGTTTGATGATGTCATATTAGCTTAGGTGAAATCACTTGATTTCTGAAAAAAATGTAAACCAAATCATTGTAACACACTGATTGGCTATCCATATCCAGTTTGAAATAGAGTTTAAAGTAAGCAATAAATATTAAACCAAAGAATAAGAAAAAGTGTACAAGTATCACTGTGATAATTATTTGGGACATGGTTTAATATTTATTTATTTTTTTCTTCTTAACCAAAATAACAAATTGACCATAAATTTCTGTTTCGGTTACGTTAAGATTCTTATCTTGGTGATACAAAACGTGGCGCTGTTTTTCACTTGTAACATATTGGGTTCGCTCAACAGAATCGCCATCACCTTGGAAGTGATATTATTTTATTTGTTTTTGATTGTGTTCTTCTCCTTTCGGTTTTAATATGGGCCAACAGCAAAACTCCTTTTTATGCGGCTTCTTTATCAGTTCACATATTGGCCAGCGCTGATAAAGCAATAAATTTTCTTTTTGTCTCATTACATTATCACGACAAGACAAAACTGCGGTTTGTCCCGGCCTCAACTGTGGGCGTATCTGAGTTTAGCGGCAAATATCAACGCCCAAATCTTGTAATTAAAAAAAGTAAAAGTTGTTCTTCTTTCAACTTCATTTTCGGAAATCATAGCAGGACATTATTTATTATTTAATTAGGGTGAAAGGATTTTGTTGATATAAAAATATTTGGAAAATATTAAGAAGGCTGTGTTGCTTATGTCAGTCGTTACGTTGGCAGCAGTATAATCATTGGTTTGACATTCGTTACGGGAAACAGCGCGACAAGAAAATCGTTAGTGAAATTAAAAAAATCAAGTAAATAATATGAAATGAGTACATTGTTAGTAATGTAATCATTACACGATCTAAATTAAGCGAAAAAATTTTGAACTTATCAGAATTTCAGTAAATTCGTTAAAATAAAATTTTCTGACTTCACAAAATATAGCTTGTGCTGAAACACGTATAAATACATAGCTTAAGATAAAATAATTTAAGGTTCTCTTATTTGAAAATTTTAGGGATGCTCCTAATTTCTAAAACGCTCTTATATTGAGTGGCGCGTAAGTAACGTTAACGGCGACTATATTGATTGCGTTCTTGTGCATCATTTGGTTTTAACTCGTGAACCAATTGCATCTTATATGGGAAAAGATAGAACATATGTAAAATTTTTTTGCAAAGACCGCCTAGACATCTCTAAATGCTGAGAACGTCGCCTGGTGGAAGTTTCGGGGTTTTCCTCAATACTTGCTTGCACTCGAGCAATGGCCACTTCATTTCGAACTGCACGAGGTCTTCCAGCACGCGGAAGATCACAGACACAGCCCCTTGTTGCCCAAAACGCTGAATCAATCGGTAAATTGTTAGAGCGCTATGATCTGAGTGATCAAATGCTGATTTTCAAAGTAAAATTGAACAACTTTGGTTCTTTGTTCTGTGCTGAGCCTTTCCATCATAAATTTCCCAAGTATTATTTAGTTAATTCTGTAAAGAGACGAAAAAAAGACTTAAACAAACAATTTTTTCACTGATCAAATCTTAGTGTTACTTATGCGCCACCCTATATAAACTAATTCATTTGAATGAAGACAAGGCATCTAATGAACATCAAAATTCCTTAGAGTCGATTAAGATGAACAATATTTTGGGTTATTTTAAACGGCAAAAAATTTACTTATTTTTGACTTTTCCATTATTGCTTTAGGAAAGTGAAAAATTATACATTTTCAGGTTGCTATGAATAACTAAATCGATTTCGTATGTTTGAACTACCAGTTGACAATGTTATGGTTAGAGTTGTATAAGTGACTTACTACATAATACCGAAGAAAATATTTCATATGGTACTTCAGAGTTAATGCTTGAATCAATCATTACATTTTTCAAATGAAATATTCTTCTCGCTCAACGTATTTGAATATATGAAGTCATAGTCATAGCCTATGTAGTCAGCTCTCTTCGAATTTACTGTTCTTTAATAAGGTTGGTGGGATTACCACCTGATGTATCAAGCATTTCAAATAAGCAATCGATTGTATATGAATTTATGCATATATTTTGAAATTATATGGAACGAAATACCCTTAACAAAGTATTTAAAGTAATAAATATTATTTGATGAAATCAGTTTCACGACTTTCTAAGGCTATTAAGCCATGTGGGGCTGGCTGGTAGACGCAAAAGCTGATGTAAATCTACCAGACTTACGTAACTTCGTAGCCGAAGGTGGTAAGTGGACTATATTGACCCTTCTCTTCTGGTGCCTTTATTACAAATTGGCCGATCATCGGAAATTCAATCTTTTCTCTGTGGTTTCTTATGCTGCAGAAATATTTGTCATTATATCGATTTATAACGGAATAGGAAAATCAAACAACTACCAACGCCCCTGAAGTCTGATGTCTTCCAGATGAATAAGGAAGGTATTAAGTGCATATACGTTTAGCTTCGAATTCTCAGCTTCAAGCATTATTTGTATTAAATTCATTAAAATTTTGCACACGACATGCGGTTTATTCCCGGAATTATCATACCACTTCTGGCTCTTGTCATACGAGTTGTCAGAATTTTAGAAAGATTACAATTCATTCCGGTGTAATCCGAAATTTTTTGCCAATTGATTTGTATTGTAAATCTTGGCACAATTTGAAAAAACAAATTGGCCGGATAATCTCCATCTATCTGATAGCTCTCGTACAAATTACTATATTAAACGCTAATATTCTTAGATTCATAGCTTTCATTCAATTGGACTTCAGAAAGTTGTAGCTCTTCTTTTATTGTAATTTAACTCAGTAGTTTCTGACAGGAAAGTGGAGATTTAATGTGAACTTCCAGGCTCCTCTCATACTTTTGTACCAACCAACGGACACAATGGCGTTGGAAGAAGGTATACGAGGTGTGTTGAAAAAAAAAGGTGAATTTTCATTTCTCTCAAAAAGTATATATTTATTCCTCAATTTCTATTTTATTTCCTACAAAGTAGCCCTCCCTCAGATATAATACGCTTGTGCCAGCCCTTTTTCAATCCTCGAAGGAGTTCTGATATGCACTTTTTGGTATGTCGTTGAGGTTTTTGAGCGATTCGGTTTTTATCTCCTTAATCGTCGCAAAACGTCGTCCTTTCATGGGTCTCTTCAATCTTGGGTGCAGAAAAAAGTCGCAGGGGAAAAAAAGTCTGTTTTATTCGGTGGCTGAGGCATGATAACGATTTTGTTTTTGGCCAAATAATCTCTCACAAACAAAGATGAGTGAGCAAGTACATTATCATGATGCAAAAGCCATGATTTTTTTTCTACAATTCCGAGAGTTTTTTTCGTATTACTTCAGGCAAATAGTGCATAATTTCAAGGTAATACTCCTTATTTACCGTACGATCTTGTGGTAAGAATTCCCGATGCACTACGCCATGGTAATCAAAGAAAACAGTGAGCAAGACCTTGACATTTGATCGAACTTGGTTTGCTTTTCTTGGTCTTGGCTCTCCTGGACTTTTCGATTGGGACGATTGGGCTCTGGTTTCAATGTCATTACCATATACCCATGATTCGTCACCAGTTATCACCCTTTTTTTAACAAATCTGAACTTGGATCAACAATGCCTGAGCGAGCGATGCTCATACGACGTTGTTTTTGGTCAAAATTCAGCAATTTTGGAACGAACTTCGCTGCCATACGCTTCATGCCCAAAATTTCCGAAAAGATGGCATGGCATGAGACAATCCATATACCGACATCCTCAGCAACTTCTCCCATTGTGATTCGACGATTCTCCATAACAATTTTCTTCAATTTTTCCACATTTTCATCGGTTGTTGATGTGCTGGGGC
The DNA here is from genome assembly GCA_019455685.1 of Philornis downsi. Lineage (NCBI taxonomy): Eukaryota > Metazoa > Arthropoda > Insecta > Diptera > Muscidae > Philornis > Philornis downsi. Next base: position 1,069,767 of record JAHXMU010000075.1, read on the forward strand.
GTCCAGAGCGAGCGTCGTCATTCACATCTTCTGGACCTTCTGTGAAAAGCTGGTACCAGTTGTAAACATTTGTTTGACTCAGAGTACTCTCACCGTATGCCACTGTCAACATTTCAAGCATTTTTGACCACTTCATTCCATTTTTTACACAAAATTTGATGCAACTTTTTTGATCCATTTTTTTTTTTTTTTTTTTTTTTTTGATAACAGAAAATGATCGAACACGCAAAACACTTGCCTTATTTATGTCTCTCACAAACAAACTAAACATGTCATATGGATAAAACAGTCAACATATCTTCGAGACGAGTGTACCAACACAAAAAAAATAATAATAATCGAAAGTCGAATGTACGCGAAATTTGAAAATGTACCTTATGTTAGTCAATTTATCGTATGTTAGTCAATTTATCGAATTACAGTTTCTGATACTGGTTTTTTTCGCTCGCAAATTCCTATTTGAATACAAGAAATCCAAAACAGCGGTTCCTGTTTATGAATATTTATTGAGGTTTTATGAATCAAATGTTTGTTGTAAATATCTTGCTCAAATGTTGAATAAATGGTTATGCATAAGCTCCACAATTTATACAACATTTTTCTCCTCGAATAGCAATTCTTTGGTAAGACTCAGATCATTACCTTGTCACATTTCATGCCAATTGAATACGAATGCATTTTTGACCTATCATACTGCCTATGGACGTCATATATGCCATAGTTTCAAATTAAGAAATTTCGCATATTCCGTAAACATTTTTTGAGATCTTTTATTATTGTAACACCTCCGCCCGTGAAAGGTGACCGCTGATGGCATGTGATTCTGATTTGGATCTCGGATCATTGTTCATTGCTGACGACTTTTCGGCTACTTCGATGCAGTGGAGGCTGTCCAAAGTACTATTTTTAAGCAGGAGATCGCATTTTGCCTAGCTTTAAAATGAAAACTGTGCATTCAATCTAATTTAAGATGCTTTCCAATGGTGAATATAAAGAGAGTTTGTTCTAGCCTTTTACAAAATCCTCTATAATGACTTTAATATTATCCTAAATTTAACATTTTGTCCTTATTTTTGACATTCATTAAAATCCCATTACAACAATATGTCAATTTTATTAAGTTCTGTCAAACCAATCCACAAACAAATTTTCCCCCAATCTCCGGCAAATTTTATAGAATTACAAAATACGTGCACTGTAATCATTGCACATCATATCAATTTCTTTCCAGACGTAATGACAATAACTTAACTTTGTATAATTTTTAAAATTTTGATTGTCTTTTTTAAGGAGATTAATGGAAAATACTCGAAAAAAATTATTCTCGTACATCATTATTTAATATTTTCTTCATGCTAAAGATGAAAGAAAGGATATCAGATGGAAGAATCGGAGATTTAAATTGACAACATGTTAACAATATGATAATGGACAATGGCTTAATAATAATACACTGAGAAAAAAAATAGAGACAACTACCTTCTTTAGGCAAAAATATTTGACATGATTATTACTACATTTTTAAATTTGAAACCAAATATTCAAACAAAGGAACAACTAAATTCATATTTACTGGTTAATCCGAAAATTTTAGACATTTGGCTGTTGACGGTTTGCACTTACAAATGACATTTGTAGCAACCATTCAGCTTTATAAACTTCATCTTCCCCTGCATATTACATTTGTCTTTAATTTCTTCCGGTGTTGCAATATTTTTTTGAATCGTTCCTGGCCAATCATATCCAAAAGCAAATATTCGCATTTATGTATATTGACATCAATAAGAAATATTTAAAAATGACGCGGATGCATAAATCGAATCAAAGTAACAACAACACTAAAAAGCCCCCAACAAAATACAATCCAATTATCCTGCAAAGCCTGGAACAACAATGAAATCAAAACTAAAGTAAACGTTTTGTCAAAGCATTATGCTCTCGATATCTGCGTATACTCTGTAGTTGACGCTGAAGATGACGATGACGACGACGACGATGGCAATGATGTTCATACTCACATGATGGTAACTTCCTACCCACAAGGAATTGAATTGAATTTGCCCAGCTAAAGAATGAATAAGTCTTAATATCGCCAGAATAACAGCGGAGTTTTGTTTAAATTGTGCGTAGGTTAAGTTTGCAACTTGTTAAAGCTAAAACAAACCAATAAGAACGAATGGATGAATGAATCTTGACATACAAATGAAATGCTCAATAATGCAAATGTACAGATTTGAGGATAACCCAACAAAAGATTTAAAAGATCAGTTGAGATTTCAACTATCGGAAAGAAATGTTTATGTAGCAGATTAATAACATAAAATTAATAATGGAAATTGAATACAAATAATTTTCTAATAGACGACAAAGACTACAATAAAATATTCATTTATTAATTCATTGCTCAATATCCAATCTGATGTATATGAGGAGAAGCTTGTTACGAATACATCTAAACTGAACTGAACTAAACGAATATATTACGGGGTTGTTTAGAGACATGTTCTTGGGCTTTAAAACATTTTACAAAAATGGAATTGAATTTTGAGCGGTAAATATTAATTTTCCAATTCTAATTCAAAAATCCAAAATTTCATGTATGTTTGAAATATCCTCTAAAGTATAAATCAAAGTCCGTCTTGATTTTCTACAACAGTAGTTCGTTACCTTATGCTTTGAACACACCTCGTATGTAAGTCAATTTATCGGATTGCAATCTCTGGTACTGGTTCTCCAATTGAGATTTTTTT
>JAHXMU010000075.1:1092516-1156863 GCA_019455685.1 Philornis downsi
TCGGAAAGTTCGATCGGTTAATTTGTTAGTTATGGTGAACTCATGACGTAGAGTTCCTTCAAGCACTATAACTATAACTTCCTCCCACCCCTTCTCTAAACTGTTTACTATTGTTTACTTATTCTCTCTCTATAGTCATAAGTGGTTATAGCGTTAACAAAAAAAAAAAAAAAAAAAAAAAAAAAAAAAAAAAAATGTTAAAAAGTGGAAAAATGAGCGAAAAACAGAATTTTAGGCACATTATGCTGTATTATTTCCGAAAAGAAAAAACGGCTGCTGAAGCCAGCTGAAAAATAAATAAGATATAAATAAGAAAACGGACCGAATGAAAGAACTTGCCAGAAATGGTTTAAAAGATTTTCTACGGGCGACTTCTCCGTAACGCTCCCATACTTCTCAGGACGCCCCCAGATCAGGACGACTAAAAAAAATTGTTTCCGGAGAGGAGAGAGATATAATTATTTTTAAGCCCCGTGCAACAGTTACGGAAATAGTTGAAATAATCAAGCAAATCGGTCTCAACCGTTCACGTGGTCATAAAAGAGCTCGGATTTGTGAGCAACCATGATGTGTGGGTACCACACTCTCTCACGGAGGCCTCGCTTTGATTGCAGACCCGAGCTCAGAGCTTGGGGAGAAGCTTTACCTCACCCACCGTACTGCCCAGACCTCGACCCGTCCTACTATCACCTACTTCGAAGTATGAGCAGCCACTTAAAGGACTTGTATTTTCATAACGATGAGGAAGTGGAAAATCGAATTGAACGCTTTTTTCAGATAGGTGAGAAGCAGTTATCAAAAAATGGGGGAGGTTATATAATAGATAAAATTACTTGCTTTCTTGCATATGCATTTGTAAATAAATTTCTTTTAAAAACTGAACGAACTTTTGAAACCACCCGATGTTTCAACCGCACGTATTAAATAGCAGGATTAGGAGCCTTTTGCCATAGGAATTGAGAAAACTTGTAGTCTACGACGTTTAGATTTCTGAATGCTTGCTTACATACGATTTGTACATCGCTCAATTTTTGGAGTAGCTTATTTGTAACGAGGTGACGATTAAAGTCTATGATAACACCATGGATTTGTCATCCACGTGGACGTACGTCTATGATATTGGAATCATGCTTTCCCTCTATTATCACTTGAAACACATTCTGATTGTTCTTGTTACGATCAGGAGGCAACCAAGTTGCCTTGTGTAAATCTTTATATGAAAATTGGACTTTGCTTTCTACTATGTTATGCGCCACGTTTAAAAATACTTCACATTGATGCAATTTGTCATTATTCGGTCATTTACAAGCCTGACCCCGAAACGAATTGTTTAAGTTTCTTACTCACTTCCAATTCAATTCACTTCAATTCCAAATTCGTGGTTTTCAGCTTTACATTATATTTGTCAAAGATATCCACCAAACCGATAGGAGCTTTTTTTTTGCGAAGATTGCGGACATTCACACACACAGATCAGATATTATATTGATTGCCGGTTTTGTCAATATTTGGTGAGTTCCATTTCTTCATTTTCTAATGAGTTTTCTTATTAATTTCGTGTTTGACTTTCTCACCTTAATTTGAGTGTTTGAGTTTCAAATGATCTATAGACTGATATAAAATTTGAGTCACAGTAATAAATTTTAGCTATTTAAGATGCATCGGTTATAACATGCCGCTTAAGTTACTCAAGAAGACGATTTTTTCAATTTGGCTGTCACGAGATGGATACTTTTTCAACAGCGAATATTTGCTAGAAGATCGTAAGTTGCGAGCTAATTAGGATGTTCGATCTACTAGGTGACTAGATAGTGACTAGATGGGATGCTAACTCCGATGCATCTCAGGCAAGTACCTCATATCTGTTGAGTCATAACTCATGCTACACATCATTGGCAGCTCCTATACTAAGGTCGAATGAAGGCGGGTTATTGGGCTCTTCTTAAATAAAATTATAATGAAAATACAAATGAAAATAATGGAACGGAAACGGTTGGCATACAATTTATAATTTTGATTGATTCCAAGTGAAAAAGTGAGGATATTGCTATAACATCTTTTTGCTGATACATCTTTTGAGGAAACTATGTTAAAAAACACCTTTCGGTTATGTAGATATCTATCGAAAATTGAGGTTTTTCTGATTGCGTGCCAGAAAACGAAACGAACCAAAACTATTTTCCGGCTTAATTCCATTTAGGTGACACAAATTGATTTTAAATACTTTCATAATTCTGTGAACATTATAGGGCACATTTTTGTGTCACTAAACTCCATCTACTACCAGGGTATAAAATTCTCTGACTAGTTTCTCATTTGCTTCTCACCCTCGATTATAACACTACACTCGTAAATTATAGAGTTTCTGAATATTTCAGCCCTACAATCATTTACAATCATTTTTATTGTTATTTATCATATTCATGCCGAAGAAAAATGTTTGTATACATAGAGTTCCCGTCATTCTCGCTCATGGCTTTATCTTCAACTAAAATGTATTCAAAATCCCTTAAAAATGGATTAACAGAGCGAAGCGCACTTTCAGGGCATCTTCCATGAATGATTAATAAAACGTTAAAAGTTTTTTTTTTCTTTTTTTTTTTTGCCTTCATTGGTCACAGCCAAAGCATTTCATTATGCCTTAAGGTTATTTGCATAAGCAAAAGTTTATAATATTAAATGAAATGTTATGACTTCAGTGACAGTTGAATAATGTTCACCCAGTTTTTAGATGACGTTGCTTCCAGGCTTTTTAATGAATGGCGGCTATGGCTACGATGCATTGAAGTGAATGCTGGCCCATAGATTAGTCGCAAGCGAGAGCGAGAGTAAAATGCAACAAGTGTCTGAAATGTTTACGGTGGATATGAACAAGGTTGGACTTAATTGCTGGATTTCTCTTTGCTGGTAGACCATTTTAATTGTGGCAGCAATTATTGCAATTATAATCAATCACTTGCATATACCAATTCCATTAAAAAATATTGAGTTTTTGTTAATACTTAAGAAAATTTTTGTAGTCTAAGCCAAAAGTTAAATCATTTTGGCGAACATAATAAATGAATTGTTAAGGCGTGTAAGGCGTCTTGTCGATAGACGATATGAAAGTTTGTTAGTTAGTCGTGCGGTGTACAAGTCTAACAAACCAATTAACCAAAATTCTGCATCTTATTTACACTCTGCCCCCCATTGATGATAGGGGCAATGTTACAAGTGCATGGAAGATACCACTGTGCTGATATTCAAATTATTCTATACACGAAATCACAAAATAAATCCAAATAATACACAATGAAAACTTAACTGATATACTTTTTCTTAATATTCTATTGTATTTTTTTTTAGTTTTTCGATATGTCTGTGGTCACAACCCATAACAGCCTAAGTCTGTTTTTCAATATTTTCAGTACAGGAGTTTAAAGTTTTGAATCTTCACTGAAAATCAGGAGAAGGTGTTTTTTGGAAAACGTTTCTACAGATTCCAAGGAAACGAATTTCTTTACTTAGTTGTTAACAAAAAATAGTTGTTTATTCTCGCAGTCAAAAGATATTATCGAAAAAGACACTTAGGCTCTTATGAATTGTTGAACGAAAGAAAGTCAAAAAGTTCGAGTTGAGTTAGGCTTTTATTCCAGATTAAATAAAAAACTTTAAGTTTGGAGAAAGACCTTAACTCAATTTATGTTTATCAAAAAACGAAATTGTAATTCGGAATAAGAGCTTAATTCAAGTTAGGAAAATAAAATTGTTTCTTTATTTTTTTGGATTAACGACTTAAGTTGATTTAGGCAATGATGAAAAAATAATGTTTATATTTGTTGTAATCCTAAATTGACTTAGGCAGTTATGCCAAAACAGTCATTTAGAAAAATAACTTAAGCTATTAGGTTTTTTAGGAGTAATTGCCTTCCTAGAAGAGATACAAACATGAAAAATTTATAGCAAATAAATTTAGATACGCTGAATACGATGGTGCTAATAACTCAATTTGTCCTAACTCGAGTTAGGCTGTTACGGGCTGTGACCACAGATATTTGTGGGAAAGCTGCTAAGAAAAGCAGACCAAAACGTAATATATTCTAATATTCTATATTAGATAACATTCTATATTAAATAATATATTCTATTCCTTAATTTGATGAATTTTTTTATTTGTTTAAACTTATTGCTATTTGACGGCCTTCGAAGTTTTGAATTACATTGATAAAAATCCTTTCATTTACATTTTGTAAATATGTCAAATTTTATCAAAAAAAAAAAAACAAAAATTGTCATCAATTCGTAATAAAATGTCCCCAAATAAAAAATGCGAAATAATGAAACTGAAAAACATTATCTAAAAACATTGTCTGCTCTTCTCTTGTCAGGATTTAAATCGTTGTTTCATGTCTTTTCAGCAATTGACAAATTTAAACAAAGTAAAAGCGCAATGTAAAATATTCTTCAAGTGAGAAAAACCTTATTATCATTTTAAGAACCCAAATCATTTGCACCTCGAATATAATAATATATAATATAGTATAATATAATTGCGGGTGGAATTGCTGGTAATTGTGGAATTGGGTGGTAATTGAGGGTGGAACTTGACAAACATGATACTGACTATATGACCATCTAGGAGATACAATAATCTCAATCAATCTTCAATCTCAATTTCTCGGTAACGCGCGGCGCGAGGTGGCGGGAGGATATGTTGTTCGCTGCGCCGCTTCCTGGAAATTTAGTCGCCATGGAGCCGTACACGAGAGTGCAGCGTGCATTTTGTATCCGAGCGTATTACGAAAACAATAAATCAGTGATTACTGCACACGGTTTACACGATTTAAGTGAAGTTCCAAGCGCCAATGTGATACGAAAATGGATCAGAATGTTCGAAACAACCGGCTCAACAGTACCAATTACGGTTCATGGTCGCCCAGTTTCTGCAAGATCAGCCGACATTGTGGAGCGTGTTCGTGTTTCAGTTCAGCGAAATCCGCAACAGTCAACACGTAAGAGAAGTCAGTCTTTGGATGTCAAAAGAACAACTTTACGACGAATTTTGAAACGTGATTTGCATTTGAAGGCTTATAAGATTCAGATAGTCCAAGAATTAAAACCCGATGACGCCAATAACCGACTTAACTTTGTCAATTTGATGCTAGAGCGGTTCAACAATTTCAACAACGTGATGTTTAGTGATGAGGCCAATTTTCACCTTAATGGTCATGTGAACAAGCAAAATTGCCGGTTCTGGTCCTAGACTAATCCCCGACGCTTGCATGAACGTTCACTTCACAGCCCTAAGCTTGTCGTGCTGGGCTTGGATAACGTCAACCGGTATTATTGGACCATACTTTTTTGAGGACGAAAGAGGGCATGCGATCACGGTTAGAGCGAACAATTATTGCAACATGCTAGCAGACTTTTTGGTGCCAGCTTTGCAAGAACTTCAAGGCAATACCTCGAGGATGTGGTTTCAACAGGATGGGGCCCACATGTCATACGGCTAGGGTATCCATAGAGCTGCTGAAAAATGTTTTTCCTGGAATACTCATTTCGCAGCTAATTGATGGCTGCTAATACGAACTCGTCTCACCATCAAGTTACTGATAAGGGAAGCACGATATTGAGCAACGTGAAACCCATATGCACAAATACAAGGATAGCTAAATATCTCTAAATTACAATGCTCCTAATCCTGGTAATCCCTATATGTAGTGGCGATATGTTGCAAGTTCGATGGCACCTATTGCAAATTCCGTAGTTGAGTATGGGCAGCCTCGCTAAGACTAGACCTGGTGCAGTAAGGAATGTCACATTGAGCCTGTGTCCACGTACATGAGAACGATGCAACCAATTCCAATGCGTGGTGTGGGAGAAAACTGTTAGAAGATGCAAAAAGGACAAACCGACTTTTTAAACGAAAACAATCATTAAGAAAGAAATGGGTTCAGTTTTCACAATGTTACAGGGATAAAAGTGATGCCCGAAAATTATACTAAAAGATAAAACGGAAGGTTATGAAACAGAGATCCCCTCCTGCAAGGGCAACGGTGAATATCTGGTTACGAATACGCAGAGTGTTCTGCCAATGTGTAAAAAATGCTTTTATAAATTGATAGTTCCGGAAGACAGATCAATTATTGATAATAACATTGATTTCGAACACTAAACGAGATTAGAACTTCAACATCCAGTCTTAAGAGTAACAAAGCGGCTGATCTGCTGGCAGAGCTGCTTAAGGCCGATGGCGAGAAGATGATAATGATCATTCACTGGCTGGCGATGATTTGGCTAAACGAATGTGTTCCCTTTGACAGCATTCTAAGCTTATAACGTCCTATGCTTAAAATAGGTGATCCAACTAAATGTGCAAATAACCATGAAGTCAGACCCAACGCATATAACGTCTCGCGTTTTTTGTGCAAGACTAAAATTTATTTCATCTGTCCTAGTTGGATCTTACCAGTGTTTTAGACCTTATAAATCGATAACAGACCATACATTACACGGCGACAAATCCTGGAGAATATAAGTATCTCTTTTTCGTAGACTATAAGGCTAAGTACACCCTACTATCATGCATATGGTTCTTCTCTTGATATACGAGGGCGGTCCCAATTGGAAAACTTCTTTGTTTGAAAAACAATATTTTGGTCGAAAATGGAAACCTTTTAAGACATAAGTTTTAAGTTTCAAGACGCCACGTTGTTTAGTATTTTTATTTAAACCATCAAAAGTAAACGATATCAGTTAATTTGTAAACATTGAAAAATTGGTCATCGTTATGTAATTCAATATTTCCATTTTAAAAGTCTCAGTCTAATCAATATTAAAGCCGAGCTAGATTCTACTCCGGGTGACCTTGCTCCTTCGTTTACGACCGTAGAGTGTTGGGTAGCAGAGTTTAAACGAGGCCGTACGAGCTGTCAATACTAATTCCGTAGTGGGCGATCAATTGAGTTGTCCACTCCAGACACAATTAAGAAAATCCACAAAATTGTATTGGATGATCGATGGCTGAAGGTGCTTGACCTACCTAAATGATAGGTATTTCCGAAAGCGCTACACGAGCGCTGGTACATCGTATATTGATCGAAGAATTGAAGATGAGAAAGCTAAGCGATAGAACAAAAACAGTGTCGTGAAGATGTTTCAGTAGAGTGTTTGGCAATATTTGACCGCAATAAAGCCGGATTTTTGCGTTGATTTATTTGTCAAATTTTGCTTCCTCGGACTATTTTCTATTTTCAGAATTGAAAAATGGGTCGCTGGTAAAAGTTTTGCCACCAAAGTGGGGTTTGCAGTTGATGGCTATTTTAAGGAGTTTGACAGTTCTTACTATAAACAGGGCATAGAACCCATTGAATATCGCTGGAAAAAGTGTATGGAGCTAAAAGGAGATTATGTTGAAAAATAATGAAAACTGTTCCCAACTTTTTTGTGCCATCGGGGCGGGCGACTGCCCATAATTCCATCTGTGCATCATACTTTTGAAGGTTACAATGAGAAAACTCGTAGGGAATATGGTTGAATAGCGAAAGCCACATCTAATTTGTTTACTCTGATGATATTGACATTATTGGTTGAAAACTGCGAGGTGTTACTGCAGTCTTCTCAAGTATTTGTATGTGTTTGGCTGTAGATGAAGACAAAGCGAAGTTAATTGTTTCAAAGAACCAAGAGTCATCTCGTCTGGGATGCTTCTTGAACGTTGACGACAATGGATTAGTTCGGTGGATAATTTTATCGATTTCATAAATATGCAGCATAGAATCCTGTGACACGGCACAAGCGGAAGAATCTGTTCTGCGAATATTTGGGGAGAAAATTTTCCATTAAGAATTCTCTATGTTTGTTCAGTGTGCATGTGTTTCCAATTTATACTCCGAGACGTCGGTGACGAGTTGCTTATGTAATACAATGAAAATATGTATCGGAAGTGCTGTCAATCGAATAAGCATAAAATGTCTTGTGAATCCTATATTTTCCTAAAATGGTTTAAGGAAATTATTTAGGAAAAATTCTCACAAACATCTGACAAATATACAATTATGTTTTGATGTGGCATTATTTATTTATACCTTCACCCGGAGAAATGTAGGTATATGTCATTTGTCTCCCCAAAAATGTAACACCCGGTAGAAAGCAGCTGAAGTGCCAAGTTTCATGACTCTTTAAGACGTTTGTGCGTTGTCCATCCATCTGACAGGCTAGCTGGCTGACTGGTGGACCCGATAAATTCTATAAGTCTTTATAAAACTCCTCGAAACTTGACACAGCGTAATATTTTCTCAGATCGTAGCCGCGGTCTAAACCTTCTGATATTTCCCACACTAAAAAAATTCTAAAATAAAGTTTTGCCCCCGTAATCCCTAATCAGTAGACTGCAGCGATACGAATTTTTGTCCATTGTTTTGATCTACAATTCTTGGTGAAATCTGAAATAAGCGATCTAGTACCAATCATTTAACCAAAATATTCTTAGCTTCATATCTAACGTCAGCCGTAGACTGTAGACATAGACTACAGTAACATTTAATCCCAGCAGAAAAAGGCGGAAGTCGTCCCCAAAGAATAGCATTTTCATGGCTTCTTCAAGTGCTATGTGAGCACATTTTCATTTTTTAGGAAGCTCTATTTAACAACGTGTATTTCTAATAATACAAAGCTGTTTTGAAATATGTTTACCGCTTGAATTCAATTTCCTACACTAAATTGATTCTTTTTAAAAGGACTTATAAATATGGTATTAAATCATAGACCAAATAAATATTTTTTCTAAAACCACTTGAGATATAGCATTAAAATTCTCGAGATTAAGATTTTCAACAAAATTTTCAAAGAATCTACTGAGCATAATTTACATAACTACTAAGACAGCCTTGTATAGGGTTTTCACTGGTTTATGAGATCTGGTGAAAATGCCCTGAAAAGGTACCAAAAACAACAGCATCCCTCCCATGTTAAATTCACCAAACAAATTCACCAAATTTTCACTGCTTCCGGATTACGAATTCCTGGTCTTTTCGACGTCTTTGGATGTCATTGCTTTATTGAATCAATTTTAATTTATTGCTGGATAAAACGTAAATAAATCAACTGGATAACCTCTCCCCTTTTGGTACCTCACATACAAATTACTTAATTTAACCCACCTATTCCAGGATTCATATCTTCCATTCAACTGTACCAAACACAAGATTATGCATTAGTTCAGAGTATTTATTGATAAGAACGTACAGAATTACCACTCAAATCCTGGATTTTTACCCACTTTTGAGTCAATGCAAATGGACTTTGGATGAGGGCATATGTAAGTCAGTTTACGTGACTGTTATTGACTCTAATTTTAAAGGTAAATTTTTAAGTCATATTTTTTCACACTAGGAACGATGAACTTCAGATTTAAGAAATCTGTTTTTAAAATCTTTGCAAGAACGCCATTCAACGTCAACGACATTAAGCCTATATTCTATATTCTCAAATTGTTCGTCTTTTCGGACAGCACTTTAGTATATTTCAGGCTTTACATTCTTTGTTTACTGTAAAATGTATTAATTGCACTAAGTCGCGAATATTTAATCTATTAGCTGCGAGGCTTCAACATTAAGGCTATCGTTTTTCACGACAGCAAAAAGTGAATGCCAACAAGCAAATACAATTCGTAAAGTGCTATTTTTCAAAGGCATTAAGGAGTTTTGTTTATAAGAGCATTTTAACGTAAAAAACTATGAGCAACACCTATCATTCACTCAATAACAGCTAGAAGTAATGCGTTTTTCCAAGAATGACGTCGTCAGTTTTGCTTTTTTTTGTGAGAGTCTTGTAAAAACGTGCTACAAAACAAAGTACAAACTACCGCCACCTATTTCTTTATCATTAATTGACTACGAAGCTGAAGGAATTTCACTGCTTTATTGTACCGATAATCAGCTTACGCTATAGTATGAAGAGTATTGATCGATACGATACGGTATATTTAAGCCATTGTCCTTGCACGTCCTTTTTAACGTTTTATTCCCCCTCTCTATATTTGATCGCACGGGGAAGAAAAGAAATTCACTTACTCACTCACGCACTTTATGACTTAAATGGATCTTTCCTTACAAAACAGCACAATGGACAACAGGCGTTCCCTAAGAGTTTATATAAGGGATCACTAACAAGTGCTCCCTAACTCATGATTGCTAGTTTACTTCTTAGCAATGGGAAATAAAGTGTCCTTTTCCTTCAATCCACTTTTAGTGCCAAGTGCTGAACCTATAATTTATACTTATGCTCTGATTGCTTCTGTCGTACAGGAATTTTCTAATCTTTTGAAATTTATTTTAATTGATACTTCAATTTGTGTTCATTGAAGGCTCAAAAACCATTCACTTTGTTAAAGACACTATGGAGAATATTTCAGGTTTTTGCGTTAGTTTTTAATCAAGAGTTTTTTCTTTAGTTATTTTAAATAAGCCGATTATGTGGCCTATTTTATTCATTCAAAGATTATGGGTATTTTCAGCAAGTAGTTGTTACTATTAGTTAGAATGGACATGTATCCAATTCATTCAATAACTTCATAAAAAGTTCATTCATAATTTCGAATGCATTTTAATGTGTTGTCTTGTGTGGTCTATTTCTAAATATGGACAAGTTTTAAGTTGCGCAACTGTTGTGTTAAGTTGCTCAATGACTATCGTAAAACTGACAATATCAGCATTGGCTAAAAGCGACATCGCACAGTGGAGGGGTTGTACAGTGACAAGTCGTTTACAGATTATTTTGATAAATAGTGAACTTGTCAACAAAACCGCTGTGATCGTATAGCTAAGACTTCAAATTATTAAGAAACTAAAAAGATGTTGACAGATAAGTCAATATAAATTATTATCTTTAATGGTCAATTTCACCAATTTGTAAATTTACAATGTTGTGGGCCACGCTTTCACATGTGAAAGATCTTAACTCAGGAGTGATGTAACTTTATGGAGAGAAAAGAAATATATTTTTCAGTAGATTTTATTGAATTTTGGTATGTAGAAATTAATGACATCATTATCAGTAATCAAAATGTTTTTCGATTTTTCCGTAGAACATGGCACGAAAATTACATCAAAATCTCTATAGTAAGATCGATTCGAAACAATATCCAAACTTTAGAAAACTTCGAAAATCATGTTAGAATACAAATACAAATCTGTATTTCATTCTGAGACCCTGCTTTGGCAAACTTGAAAAGTCTACCAAATTTGTATTTTGTGCAATTAACTAAAATATATATACAGGGTGTCCGTCGGGAAGGTATACTACTTTGTTTGTTTATAATTTTTGATTAAATGAAAGAGAATGGATGTTATATTGATAAATGTTTTATTTAATGTCGGCAATTTTGTATGGAATACAATATCAGATAAATATCCGCCTCTATTAGCCTCACAAATGCGAGCCCTTTTGAACACATTTTTCATTACATTCTCACACATTTCACGCGGTATTTCATTAATTTCATCACGAATATTTTGTTTGAGTTGCTCAAGCATTTCTGGTTTGTTTTCATAAACCTCGCCTTTCAGATATTCCCACAAAAAGATGTCCGGAGCAGTCAAATCAGGTGACCGTGGAGACCAATCAACATCACCATTTCTTGAAATAACTTGTTGTGGTAAGAAATCTCGCAGTAATTCATTGTAATCCTGGCTGTATTGAGATGTGCCACCGTCTTGATGATACCACATGTTAATCAAGTCCAAAGCATTCAGTTGTGGCGTTAAAAAGTTTTCAATCATATCACGATATTGCCCCCCATTGACAGTTACCGTTACGCCGTTTTCAGTTTCGAAGAAGTGATGTCCAATGATTCCTCCTGACCAAATTGCACACCAGACTGCCATTTTTAATGGATGCAAAGGTGGCTGATGAATAATTTGAGGGTTTTCCATTGCACAGAACTGACTATTTTGTTTATTAACAATCCAATTAAATGAAAATGTGTTCGTCACTCATTATGATGTTTTCATGAAAATCGGCGTTGTCATGGGCGAGCTGTAACATCTTATTGGCGTATGTACGGCGGCGTAAATGGTGTTGTGGAAGAAGCTCTTGTGTCAACTTAATCTTAAATGGAAACAAATGCAAATCCTTGTGCAAAATTGTGGCCAAAGGTGTTCTTTGAAGACCAAACTCCTGAGCACGGCGTTGAATTGAGGTTGATGGATTGTTTTGAACACTTTCTTGAGCAGCAGTAATGTTTTCAGCCGATCTTGCAGTACGTTGTGGTCCATGCTTGGCCCTATCAGTTCATTTACTACACGATAAATAGTGCGTCTTGTTGGCACGTTGTTTCTCTTAAAAATTGCACGTAACTTTCTCATCGTCACTGTAATCGGTGATTGATTTTGATAAAATATTTCAACGATCAAAACGATTATACTGTATTTCGTACATAGTGGCTAGGTCCAGGCATTATAATGAAGTAAAAGTTTCATCGCTATCATAGCCTTACGTGTGTTTTATTCAACTTTACTTTTGAAAACGAAAAATAAACCTTTATATGCGGGAAGCAACCAGCCCAATTCATATTCTTGAATGGTACCGCTACACTAAGGGTGGTTATTGAAAAATATTTCTCTGGATATTTTGTTGGAAATAGCCCATTTTTCTATCTTATGTAGACAAGAAAATGATTTTGCCATATTTCTTAAAATCAGTCCGTACATCGTCTATGACACTGTAGACAGCAATTCAAGTTTGTGAGCACATACGATTCGGACGAAATTTTGAAGGCTGCCTCCACCTGTTTATTATTAAAATTCTTTTGTTGTTCCAATATGTATTAGCTTTACAGGACAATGTTATTGATATAGGCGTAAAAACTAAAACCGCTGTACTGAAATAGTAACAAACGTAAGCACTTAGGAGCGAGTCCTAATCAGTTCGCCTGATTAAGGTGGATACATAGAATTTATTTTTGAAAAATTCCAATCGTTTTCATAGACTATCCAAATTTCCAAAAAACAATGTTGCCATTGCATATTTTATCCACATTTCTTCATATTAGTTCACACAAAGCTGGTAGATTTAGTTACCCTAAATACCAAATAAAAATAAAAGCTCTTCAAACCAAAAATCTATACGCATTATGAAGATGAAAACAAATAGTTGTTCGTTTGCTTGACGAGCAAATTTAGTGATTTATTCTTAATCTCTGACGCCCTTGTAAGTCTATTAAGATCTTTTTATATAAATCTACATTGTTGAAACCCAATATTTAAGAATATTTGTGTTAATAATACAGGGTTATTTATTTAATGGTCCTAAATTCGTCGGTCTGGCAAGACTGTCAGCTGTTAAATAATACCTGTCATCTGAAGTGATGAAAGGTTTGCCATATACGAATATGGATCGTTTAATAACCGAAGAACGTGCAAAAACTTGCTACAAAACTGGTGATTCAAATGTGGGCACTTTAAATTCATTACGCGGTGATTATGGTCGTCATAATCGACCTACTGGGCAAGAAATTTGTAAGATTATGAAGGAATTTTAAGGGAATGGAGGCGTTGCAGATGTGGTCTGTGCATCATCGCGATATACGCACCGCCGATAATATCGCTTCTGTTAGTGAAAGTTTGGTGGATAATCCGAATTTCAATTCAGAGCGCTATGGCCGTATGATAACCGGCTTTTTGGCCTGCAGCTGAAGATTACGAACTTGACGACATGTGATTTTAACAAGACGGTGCCACGTGCCAAACAACACGACCGATTTTGGCTTTACTACATGATAATTTTCCAGAAAGCGCAATTTTATTTTTTTGGCGACTTCCATTGGCCAACAGGATCATGCGAGTTGACGCCGTTAAATTTTTTTTTTGTTTTTGTGCGACTACGTCAAGGACCGTGTTTACATCTATAATCCCCAAACTTTGGAGCATTTGAAAATCAATATTTGTCAAGTTATCGCCGAGATACCGCCCGAAATGTGGGACAAAGTGGTGGAAAACTACCTCAAAATGATCCACTGCCGCAATCAACCCAGAGGCGGGCGTTTAAATGACATTGCAATTCGTATATATTCTTGGCAAGGTCCAAGCACTATAATGAAATAAAGGTTTCATAGAAATCATAGTTTAATGTGTGTTTTATTTATTTTTGCTTTTGAAACCGAAAAATGGATGACAACCCGGTACTATTAAACACACCATTCAATATACCATTTACTCTGAACGACAAATGCTAGGAGTGATATGGCCAAATTTATATACGACATCAATTGAATTGAGTTTGCAGATATGTCTAGACATGGCTTCCCCTTGAAAACCGCCGCAAAAAGAGCCGTTCCATGAAATTTCTTTGGCAAAACAAAGAAACATCATAAATGGTAACCGATTCTATTCACTGAATTTCACAAAACCACTCACTTTACACTATCAAATTGTCATCAAAAATGTCGTGTGAAATCTCCGATAACAGAGTGAGAAATTGCATACTTTTTAAAGAAACTCCAAATACCCGCAATTACTCACTTGTGGGTGTGTACATTCTAAACAAAGTGTCGATTTTAGAGCAGGCCACAGAGGAAAAAGGTTGCTTTCAGTAAAACGCCCACATCATTTGTCTTCGTTTGGTTATTGCATCTGATAAACCGTCCTCAAGTGCTGGCGGTTATTGTGCTGCAGGTTGATAAGGACAAGTGTAATTATTACCAATCGAAAAATAATTTACAGTGCATCAAGTGCATCATCGTCTTTTGACTTTTTAATTATTTCATTTCAATTGAGGTTCAATTGTTCGATTTACAATTCGATGAAAGGAAACCATAGCCAATAGTTCTTTACAGGCGACGCGTTTGTTCCTTTGTCCTTTTTGGATATACTGCTTGCCACGTTTTTCTTTCACCCCAAGTCATAAAACATTTCGAGTCCTTTTTTTCTCTCAGCATTGCAGGTGTAATCTACAACTTGTATTTCCTTTGCATTACACACACTCACACACACGCGTACATACCGATACCGCAGACGGACAAGCGTATAGACGGATGAAGGCTTGTCAGGATGGACAGACACTCCGGTGTATATAATATTCCTTGATATTTCTTTGTATGAACTTAAGGATTTTTGCGTAATTTTGTGGCATTAGTTTTCTTTTATTCGTCGCAGCGTTTTAAGCGCAGTTTTGTTGTTTTTGGTTTGTTTTTGTCGCTCACTCGCGCGCCACGCTTGCGCAGTAGCCTCACGCACAGCAGGTGTATTCATGCAGCACACATTCAACCAACTATTTGCCGATTCCAAGCGGTTTAAATACGTATTTACGCGTAAATACTCTACTATTAGTGGAGCTGTATTGTTGCTGCTGTGGCCGTCGTTTCGGATGTGCTGTATTCCTTTCATTATTTCGGTCATTGATTATCCTCTCCTTAAGAAACTGCAAGCGAAAAGAGTCTTAGTGATGGTGGTGTTCATGTGTCAATATTTGATTTCTTAAACTTTGTTACTTTTTGCCGTTCATTCTTTGACAATATATCCTGATAATTTGAAGGGGCATGTTATTAAATTGGGGTTAACAAAACTTATTTGGGAGGGGGGAAACAATTCAGAAGCAAAGAAAAAAAAATGCTATTGCACACAAACGATTGCACAGGTATGACATTAAAAAACAAACTACAAAATTATCGTTGCACCGCTTCAAATAAGGGGCAAGAGCGGGAGAGCTTCACGTATTCAGTGTATTTATCCATTCAAGATTAGCCAACGCTTAACTGCTGAAGCATTTCGAATATAAAATCAAGTCATTCGTTTTTGAATTTATAGTCGATCTTCAACATGATATGTTCCTAATTCTTAATCTGGTTCAAAATCGTTTTCCCTTTTAGCAATTACTTGAGTACGCATAAGAACCATTTATGCCTATTTATGTCATATATCAAAAACTTGAGCTGCATCAGAAATTAAACTGTTGAAAATGTTCACATTCAATCTTTATATATTTATCATTTTTTAATGTTTTGCACTCGTTTGCTTCAATCTCTATAAATTTCTTATAGAAACCATTGTAAGCACGATCTTACGTCCGTTCGGAAAACTGTCCGTAAAATGTTGTTAATGGCCAACACAATCAGCACTGGATGCATTTCTGGCCCACTTATATAGGGTGATTTTTTAAGAATTAAGTTTTTAAGGTTGGCAACACTGGTTGGTAATGGCGTCCAAGCGTCATCTGTCAAAGTGAAAAATGTACAGTATACTCTGCCATTTCATCATGGAAAGACTAACAAACAAGCAACGATTGCAAATCGTTAAAATTTATATTCAAAATTCGTGCTCTGTGACAAATGTGCTTTGTTTGATACGAGCATTTTATGATCGTCATAATCGACCTGCTAAATTAACAATTCGTGCTGTTATCTCCAAATTTCTCACCAAATTTACTTTGTTGGACATAAAACCATCGACTCGTATACGTAGATTGGGTACCGAAAAAAATATTGCAGCCGTAGCGACCAGTGTTAATGACGATCGTGAAATGTCAATTGGTCGCCGTTCTCAGCGATTGGGCATGTGTTATTCAACCACAAGGAAAATTTTACACGTCGATTTGCGTTTGAAAGCGTATAAAATTCAACTCACGCAAGAATTGAAGCCGAATGATATAAAACAACGTCTAATTTTTGGTGAATGGGCCTTACAAAAGCTCAATGAATATCAGCTGTTTTATCGAAAAATTGTGTTCAGCAATGAAGCTCATTTCTTGCTGAACGGATACGTAAACAAGCATAACTGTCACATCTGAAGTGATAAACAGGCACATGCCTTACATGAATTACCGATGCATCCCGAAAAAACGACAGTCTGATATGGTTTAAGGGCTGGTGGCATCATCGGCCCATTTTTCTTCAAAGACGACCGTGGAAGAAACGTTACCGTCAACGGCGGACGATATCGAGCCATGAGCTATGTCCCAATTGGCTGAGTTGAACTTGGTTGACATGTGGTTTCATCAGGACGCTGCAACATGCCACACTGCTCGTGAATATGTTGAGGGATGAATTTGGTGAGCAGCTTATCTCTCGATTTGGCCCTGTGAGTTGCCCCCCAAGATCTTGCGATTTAACGCCTTTTGATTACTTCTTGTGGGGTTATGTCAAGTCGTTAGTCTATGTGGACAAGCCGAACACTATTGAAGCCTTACAGTATAACATAACGCGCGTTATTCGTGAAACGCAGGCCGAAATTCTCGAAAAAGTGACGAAAAATTGGACTTTCCGAATGGACAGTTTGAGACAGAACCGCGGACAACATTTACATGGAATTATCGTTAAAAATTAAATGGCAAAGACCAATTTATCGATTTGAATAAAAAATTCTGAGTGTTTTATTCGATTTTTAAAAAAACTACAATTAAAAAACACTCTACATAAATGAATAATAATGTTTGTTAAGTTGTTTCTCAGATGTCTGGAATAGTTTCTAAATAAGTTTGGCAATTTGAAGTATTCGTTAGACACATCGAGGTGACCATCGCTCAAATAATGTAGGTGGTTGTATGCGGGATTGAACCCCAGATCGTGCGAACGATAGTCGCTTGTACTGAGCATTACTTTAAAATTTGAAACATACTTGTTTTTTTGCAACAAAGTGAATTTTCTGAAGGAGTGTATTTTTCCTCTCTTTAAATTTGTTCTTTAGGGAAAAACCAAAAAAGAACAGTTATTTTTTTGTTGGCCGATTAAGCGAAGACTGGATTTTTCAAAATAACATTTTTTCGAACAATTCGAAAACTGGATTTTCGGAACACTGTAATTGTGACTCACAACGTCAGGGACGACATGCTGGTTCATTACAAATAAGCAGTAGAACTATCCACGTTTTTCCAATAAAATATTCACTGAAATATTTCTCAATAACGAACAGAAATTATTCCCATTCTGGTTCATTAATCTCCGTCTTCTATTGCAAAATGTGTTATCCTGAGACGAAATGTCGAACTGATTGGCTAGTAGACTCGATAAATCAAATGGGTTATTACGTCCTACCTTCTGGTTAATGCAACGCCTCATACGTAGACTGCAGTAACATTTAAGTGCATTGTATTTATTTAAATTTAAATTGAATATATTTAAAACTTGACAGAATTTGAAGAAATGACTGACCACGAACCTCCCACACAATGTCCTACTTAATGCACATATATTTAGGTCCATATCTATTATATAGGGTGGCACATAAGCAAGGTTAAGATTTGATCAGTGAATACATTTTTTGTTAAAGTCTTTTTTTCGTCTCTTTACAGAATTAACTAAAAATACTTGGGAAATTTATGATGGAGAGACTCAGCACAGAACAAAGAACCAAAGTTGTTCAATTTTACTTTGAAAGTCTGCATTCGATTATTCAGATCATATCGAAATTTCTATCATGTTCGAAATGCTCCTAGCGCTCCAACAATTTACCGATTGGTTCAGCATTTTGGGCAACAAGGGGCTGTCTGTGATCTTCCGCGTGCGTGCTGGAAGACCTCGTGCAGTTCGAAATGAAGTAACCATTGCTCGAGTGCAATCAAGTATTGAGGGGAAACCCGAAACTTCCACCAGGCGACATTCTCAGCAGTTAGAGATGCCTAGGCGGTCTTTGCAAAGAATTTTATATATGTTACATCTTTACCCACATAAGAAACAATTGGTTTACGAGTTAAAACCAAATGATGCACACGAACGCATTCAATGTAGTCGCCGTTAACGTTACTTAAGCGCCACCCTTTATAACTGCATTATATTTAATAAAATTTGGTGCACATTGATCATTTACCAAATTAAAATCTGCTTCTGGTACCTTCTACAATATAAATTCACTCTCTGATCTGTAATTTATAAGTAGTTGGGTGCGGTGGTCTAGATTTTTATATAATTTGTCGTTTTTTAATTCTTTGTACTACTTGAGAAAAATCACCCGAGTAACAACGCCACCTCTGATAAATCCCATACAAATAACCGATTTAGCCTTTATCTTCTTAGCTTCATATTTTTTAAGCACTTGTACTGAATTCAGTTATATTTGCTTAAAAATTCTGAGATTGACAATCGTGTAGCTCTTATCTGCCCCTGGAGATATCTGTTAACAAAATTGAGAACAAAGCATTACATGGCATCACACAAATTTAAATACCGGTATACAAATTGGAGCAACCAAAATCGTAATTAATTGAAGAATCTTCGATTTACTCTTGAAGTAAATACCTCTTAGTAGATTTCTTCGTAATAAAAAAAAACGCAAAAGTATTATATTCGTCGAAATCTATTGTGATGTTAAATATAAAACTTTAAAAGCAAAATTTTGTCAAATTTCTCCTCTTTCCTCTACATAGATAACGTAGTTTCCCACAATAGATTACCAAGTTTTGCCGCTGTAATCTTATGCACCCTTCACCCCACCTTTTTGTAGATTACCAGTGCCAAAGCACGAACAGCAATTTGTGAGTGCAAATGCATTTTGTATTTATAACAAATTCATCAATAATTTTTCATTGTCACATTCAATGTTGATATATGATGGGTCACAATTTTATGCATTTATGTTTAACAAATCATCTTTTTATGCTTTACATCAATTCTACATTATATTTCCCGGGGGAGATCTCACAACCGCCAGATGATCGCACCGCGTCGCGTTCCGGCTCTTCCGTTTTGGGGCCTCTTTTATTTGATGCACGAGGGATTTTCAATCACTACGTTGTTTACATATGTTTAAATCAGTTCTATATACTCGTAACTGATGAGAATAACAACAACAATATCGCATAAACAAAAAGGAATATATGTATATGTATCACGTTGTAATCAGAGCATCCTTAATAAATCATAAATTGGCAATTCTTGAGACAAACACATAAACACCGATTCCCAGGTTGCTGACATTTATTTAAAACGCTCTCGCTGAAATGTACCCCATTCATATGTATGTTTCGTAAGTGTTTTTGTATTCCAAAACTGATCATAAATGAATCTTATAAAAGTATTTGACTTGACCACAACATTTAAATGTCCGTCCTTACCCAGGGGTACGCTTGTTCTTCGCAGTATTTTATAGTTCAAAAGCTGTCTGTCCGCTCGCTTGTCCGTCCATTCGTCTGTCCATCCATCCATAATTCTGCATATATTTCTGTACCAGTTTTATCCTGGTGTATCTGTGCGAAAGAACATTCGCAGAGCACAGGAACATGACAAACGTATTATTAAATTCACACAAAAAGCGTTCGTTTTTGCACCGTTTGCTGTCGCTCTGGACATGTCGCCTCTACTCTGCTCGATGCCGTTTCACGCAAACTTCTTCTTTTTTTTTCTTAGTTCTCAAACAAAAATCCATATAACCGACCGATCGATCGATCGATGGCTCGTTGACTATATCGATCGCCACCAAAAGCGGTATGAATATCTCCTGTCCATCCATCCCTGAGCGTTGTTCTTAGTTGTGTTGTTGCGTTTTTTGTCATTGCATGCATGAAATCTCTTTCCTCTTCTTTATGTATTATAGGTTTTTTTGTTATTACAAGTACTTTTAACGTCATTGATTGCATTGTGTTGGCCAAAAGGCTCTCATCGAGATTTGGATGTTGGCAACTTGTGTTGTTAATTTTGTGCCCTACAAGAGAGCTATAGAACGAACTCACGCCATATTTTTGTTTGTTTAGGAAATCAATTTTATCAACCAACTTGATTAATTTTTAGTAGAGACAATAGAAATTTTACTCTAAAATTTTAGCTGACCATGCGATTTGATGGCGGTTTATTTTTAGATCGGCTGAAAGCGTTTGTCGAATACTATTATAGAAATCGTCGTGATATGGAATTTTTGGCAATCAGATCTCCAATGTTCAAAATGCTTACCCAGTTATGAATCCACAAGATCAAAATATGGTCATCTGTAAGATTAGGGTACACGTTTACCATTTGAATTGCAGATTCAGCAGATTTGAGATTTTGTTTTAAAAACCACTAAACAGACACAAATTTAAACACTCACTACGGGGAGTTGCGGCGATACTGTCATCTTACGCTTTATACAGGGTGGCGCAATAGAACGTGCATATTGCATAATCTTTTTTTGCGGGATAGAAAAGGCGCGGGCGGGGGGCGCCTACATCGTTGGGTTGGCGGGCTCATAGACTTTTAGTCGCTATGAATCACTTCGACGGGAAGCGTCGCGCATTTTGCGTGCGCGCATTTTACGAGAACTCTCGTTCATATATTGCTACTAGGCGACTATATTGTGCTGAATATGGACTACGGCGAATTAGTGAAGCTCCGAGTGCTAATTTAATTAAAATATGGGTAAAGCGTTTTGAAGAGACCGGTTCAACATTTAAACCACAAGCAAATAGTCGCTCAAAAGCATCTAGGACCGAAGACAATGTTGAGAGAGTTATGGAGTCAGTACGAGGAAATCCACAAATGTCGACTCGCAAGAGATCGTCTGTCTTACAATTATCACGACGAAGTTTGCAACGAATTTTAACATTGGATCTTAAACTGCATCCATATAAGCTGCAATTAACACAAGAATTGAAAGAGTCTGACTTCATAGCAAGGCTCGCATTTACTAATGAAATGCTTAATCGATTTTCCAATTTTGACAATATCCTTTTCTCTGACGAGGCTCATTTCCTTATGAATGGGTTCGTAAACCGTCAAAATTGTCATTACTGGAACAGTGAAAATCCCAAAATCAAACACCAGAAACCATTGCATAGTCCTGAAGTGACAGTATGGGCAGCAATCTCTGGCAGAGGAATAATTGGTCCTTTTTTCTTCGAAAATGCGCGGGGCCAAAACGTCATGGTTAATACGGAACGCTATGTTGAGATGTTGGACGGATTTTTGGCTCCAGAAATTGAAAGTTCAAGAATAGTGAATTCCAGAACTTGGTTCCAACAAGATGGAGCTACCTGCCACACATCAAATGACTCCATGGCGGTGGTGAAGCAGATGTTCCCTGGCAGACTGATTTCGAAAAGAGGTGATATCCCATGGCCCCCACGTAGTCCAGACTTGACGCCTCTTGGCTTTTTTTTGTGGGGATTGAGGTATCCCCAGGTATCTACAGTAATAATCCAAGAAACATCGTTCAGCTCAAGGAGAATATCCGTGGTGAAATGGCAGCCATTACACCAGTATTACTGAAGAAAGTTTTCAATAATTTTCGTTTGCGGTTAGAAGAGTGCCGTCGTAGAGAGGGTCATCATTTAGATGATGTTATTTTTAAAAAATAAACTTCATTTATTACTCTACAATGCCATATATTTATTTTAACCACACCTTTTGTATTTATTTTTTTAATCTATTTTTTAAATATGCACGTTCTATTGCGCCACCCTGTATATTTGATTTTCCAATGAAATATTCAGTGGAATATATTTTCAAAACTTTTCAATATTTTCCCCTCAGACGGTCACTAACAAATATATTAAAATTGTCATGGAACCTTTGATATACGTAATAAATACAGCAGTATATTGCGGGAAAATTTTATTTTTTTATGTAAGTTCAGGAATAAGTTAATTCTTATAATGCCTGTCGGTTATGGCATCGTAGATAATGTCCGACGCATTAACATCCATCCATACTCCATTTAATCCAGCTTTTTCAAGAGAGCTTTTAGTATTTTGGAGTAACCGAGTCCTTAATGAGGTCATCTCTTTAAGGAATGTATGTGTTGGGATTGCGCTTACCCACCGTATCCATAATTAGTTTAGCTTCTTGTGAGGTGGAACGGAGCTTTCTTACAGTTATACACAACTATAAATACTTATAAACATATAACCTAATCAGAAATACATAAAGAGTAACAGTTTGAATAGTCCTGAAAAGTGCTAATTTTTTAGAGTTGATTTTAGTTATTGTGTAGATAAGTTTAACGCTTCGTTTCGGACATACGAGTAGACTATCCATGAGATATATTTATGATAGAAGCCAATCGATAGAGATCTGACTTCTTGAACCAGAACTCTATTCATAGGATAGGAGTGCCCAATAGCTGTATGCAGATTCAGTTCGAAAATGGGTAAAATCGGTCGTAGAAATAAATCTGTTCATACAAGAATTCAATCTCCTCTAGAATTACTGTTGTTGTCGAATTACTGTCTGAATAAATATTGAGTTATCCATTTAGTCATTTCATACCGCAGGTCTGGCAGGGCTGAATTGTTATTTATTTAGTAAAAGGTTTGCCATTTACGAATATCGATCGTTTAACAACCAAAGAACGCGTAAACTTACTACAAAGGTGGTGATTCAAACATGGGCTTCCAATCGAACAAAATTTTCCTCAATGATGAAAACCATTTCTCACTCGGTAATTAGGTCAACAAGCAAAATTGTTGCATATGGTGCTCGGTGAATCCGGAAGTGACTGTGGAAAAGCCACTGCATCCGGAAAAAATGACTGTTTGATACCACTGGGCTATATTTTTTCGAAAATAACGATGGATGAACCTCAAAAGCAACCACTGCTGCAACTAATCCAGAGGCGGCCATTTAAAGGATATTGTATTTCGAATATAATGGCAAGATCCAAGTATTATAATGAAATAAAAGTTTCATCGAAATCATAACTTTATGGTGTTTTATTTAACTTTATTTTTAAAACCGGAAAATGGATAACCCTACACTAGAGTGATCAGTGCTCACTCCACACACCAATAACAGGAATTATTAAATTGGGCTTTACCCGCTTCTTGCAAAGGGAAACCATTGCCCAAACCATACACTAAAGACAGAATTGTAAAAATATGTATTCATATTCTCCTTACACTGCAAGTGCGACAAGAATGAAATCAAAGATTGCGTCTGACACAATTAGGTGAAGATAAGATTGATGTAGTCATTTGAGTATATCTGTGGTCACAACCCGTAACAGCCTAACTCGAGTTAGGACACAATTGAGTTATTAGCACCATCGTATTCAGCGTATCTAAATTTATTTGCTCTAAATTTTTCATGTTTGTATCTCTTCTAGGAAGGCAATTACTCCTAAAAACCCTAATAGCTTAAGTTATTTTTCTAAATGACTGTTTTGGCATAACTGCCTAAGTCAATTTAACATTACAACAAATATAAACATTATTTTTTCATCATTGCCTAAATCAACTTAAGTCGTTAATCCAAAACAATAAAGAAACAATTTTATTTTCCAAACTTGAGTTAAGCTCTTATTCCGAATTACAATTTCGTTTTTTGATAAACATAAATTGAGTTAAGGTCTTTCTCCAAACTTAAAGTTTTTTATTTAATCTGGAATAATAGCCTAACTCAACTTGAACATTTTGACTTTCTTTCGCTCAACAATTCATAAGAGCCTAAGTGTCTTTTTCGATAATATCTTTTGACTGCGAGAATAAGCAACTGTTTTTTGTTAACAACTAAGTAAAGAAATTCGTTTCCTTGGAATCTCTAGCAAAGTTTTCCAAAAAACACCTTCTCCTGATTTTCAGTGAAGATTCAAAACTTTAAACTCCTGTACTGAATATATTGAAAAACAGACTTAGGCTGTTATGGGTTGTGACCACAGATATTAGATATCTAATCTTCCCGAAATATATTGAAAATGTAACATAAAAAGAAGTTTATATGGAAACGCACTGTGCGTGGAAATGAAATTAACGCAATGGGAGAGAATTTTCCGAAATTCTTAATTAAAGGACATAAATCGGGGAAGGTACAACCATCATCCAGAAAAAGCGGCTAAAGATGTGGTCACAAAATTACGGGTTTACATTAATCTAATCGGACATTGAAAATCTATGCCGTAGATTATGGATTACCAGTTCTATGCGAGGTATGATAAAGCAAAACTGGAGTAGCTTGTCTGCGAATCCCAGACCAGAGGATTCTTCTCTTCTGGTAGCACGGGTGACCAGGGGCCCAAGGAACATTGTTCCTTCCTGGTCGATGGCGTTGGACCCCTTGTGGGAGAATCGTGCTGGTTGTGGTTGCCCGAACAAGTGTTTTCAGTGCTTTTGCGTTGCTTCACGTTGCGTTGGTGAAGAAAGGCATTAGCTTGGAAAACATTGTTCATGTCTATCCGAGGTATTCCTAGATTGCCTCAACTCCTACCCGGGAGGTAGCTCATACCATACCAAGTGACTACAAAGGTACTTTAGCCGAGTGAGGGAGTGGGACATGAGGAAGCTTTCCAAGGGACCTACTTCCAATCTCTGGTAGTTTGGCTAATCCTTCGGGATTAGTTTGAGTACCCCAAAGGGGCGCTTGTTGTCGCTAGAAGAAAGAAAGAACACATAACAAAGAAAGAAAAGTAAATGATGGAAAACAGCACCTGTGTGGTGGCACACTATGGGTAAGGCTTTCACAGCGAGACTCATGTAAAACCTTCACATCAGTTATGGGTAAAACTCTTCCGCTGGAAGAGGAAAACCTGATCTCGCACTATTGTGGATGACGACAAACTAAGTAAAATTATTCGTTCACATTTCTTTTAAGGCGTACGAGAGTGATGGAAAATTATTTACGTTTTTTAGAAAGGATCCAAGAAATTTGATAAGATAACTCTGAACAAAAGTAAGGTTTTGTTGGCAATAAATAAAATAAAGATTCCCTTTGTTCTCAAAATAATTATTGAAAAGGACGCAATGGTGACGTCTAACGTGTCAGAACTTTACAAAATATAAAATACAAAAAATTGTAATATCCTTGGATATCTTTGATCCCAAATTTAACAGGCCTAACCGGACAAAATTTTCTCCCAACATTCCCTTTCAGCAAAAAAAAAAAAGAAAAAAATTAGAGAAGTTTTTTTAGTTTATATTAATCGAGATTTAATATACCAGATTTAAGATTTAATTTAAGAGATTTAATATACCACCATCAAATTTCTTACTGCGTTGCAAATCTCTTGCCAATGTGGCATTGCCTATTCGTGGTACATACCTCTACAAACTGTCCATTGTCTAAATGCACTCACATTTTGTTTGATGTGGTGCTAAAGTACTCACCATGTAACCTGTCATGTTAAAATTTCAGTTCTTATTCTTGAAGGTTTTTTGGTACCAAATTTCATTTCCTGAGATGCGATTCTTTCGCCTGTTTGTCAATGATTTCCCCCGAAAACAAAAATGTATCCATAAACAATAATGTGCGTTTTTATGGAGCACTTGTGTCCTGTTGCGTCGTCTCAGGTGTACTAATGCATATGATGCAAGTTTTGGAGATTGAACACAACATTGTTATGGTTTTATAAACGATTTGTGTGAGTATTTGATTTGACAATGAAATTCATTCGATCCGCAATTGTATAGGAGATATTAAAGCGACATGTAATGCAATTTACATGTAAAGGACATCATAATTTGCTACATAAAGCAAATGGTTGACTAACTTTGAAGGGGCAGAAGGATAAGTCTTAGATCTACTATATAAGGATGGTAAATATGGTGGTATATATATATATATATATATATATATATATATATATTCAAATTGTTGTGGATAAGAACCGTTATAATGGAGAAGTGTATAAAATCGATGGCGCAATTTTCTTCTAATTAGGATATCTCTAAAAGGCGCGTAGAATGAACATCATTAACCATTACATACCGCACGTAGAAAATAGTAACAGGGGCTTCATCTACAGCGTTCTTCTTTCAATTCATCATAGCCAGCTTTGTCTGTGTTTCAAAATCCTGATCCTTCCAACAGAGTATTGCCTACTTCTTTATCGTCTCCATAAAGTTTGTTATCGAAGACTCTTCGTACTAGAGATTAGGGGTCCATCCGCTCAATATGACCCAGGCAACGCATTCATTGTATTTTGACGCACTTGATCAAGTTAATGTTGCTTTTGAGCTCAAACGACGGCGACACTCTGCATTAAAGATGGTAATATTCCATCCACTTTTCGAAGCATTGTTCAACTTCCAGAATTGTTTCATCCGTTTATGTGATGCTCCAGAATCTGTTGTCATGCTGTTTGATTTTTGTTCGTCGATAGAGGGTTTTATCACCAAATCGCTTGCTAAGTTTATAATAGCATCTGTTTGCAGGCAATACCCTCCTTCTAATCTCCTTCTCCGGGTAAAGCATTGGTTTTATACATGGGGAGACAAAGTTGATATATTTATCCACCACTTCAAAGTTGTACTTGACCAATCAAGCGGCGTCTCAAACGAGTATACTCTTCGTTCGTCGAGAAAAATAACTTGAAACTTTGACCTCGTTCACTACCAGACCCATTTTTGTTGATATCTTCTCTATGCCTAAGAAGGCTGCAGAAGTCTACGAGGGTTTTACGTGAGTCTCTTCGTGAAGGCCTTACCCACGGTCTGCGACACACTGGGCATATTACATTGCGATTGCCAACGCCCCCCTGGGATAGCCAAGTAAAACTTGGACTTGGACTAGGAAAAAGCGCTGACAATTTTGATACTGCTGACTATGCTAGTATGCAACATAATCCCCATTATCGGAGGTGAGGCCTATCTTACCACCTCTGCTACTCCATGGGTCTGTATCACCCGGTTGCAATGCAACTCCACATTCGAACACAAAGTCTCTACCAGCGATTTTGGTATCAACCACAACTCACAGTTTTCTTTCAATGATATCTATGTCATCGGACAGTGGAAAACGGTTTTGTAACATGCCAATCTGTTTATATTGAATCCTCTGCATGATTTTGCATAGTCCGAATACCTGCTTAGCTATGCATTTATCAAATCTAAAGCCTCACTAGTAAGGTCCAATCAAGTTATACATAATAAGCTTTTATTTTGTACATATCATAAGTCACAAGACCTTATCAATCATTTAGATATCACATAAATTGTTACATATATCTGGGTCGCCTTTCCGAAGATTACGTCATGTAATTAAATTTCAATCACTGGGCATGCACTAATTTTGTCAAATAGTTTTCAGGAACTTATATACATATGCTGATTATAAGCTCATCACCATCAGTCCTGAACAGCTCTGCCATTTTGGGTCGTGCAATCTTTAGAACTAGTTGAAATGCTCTCTCCACTACTGCAGCACAATTTGCGTTTCTGTGACTAGATTTCCATATAGAACCTCTTGGAGAATATTCGGATTTCACGTTTAAACTTTTTCTTTTTTATATCTCTCCTGCTCTTTTCACCGATGTTTCTTCATCATAAAAGATAATTGTGGTCGTCTTCTGTTCCTCTTGTAGTAATCCTTCAGAATTGGTGCCAACATTGCCATGTCCTCTTCGACAGACACAATTCGACATTCGTCGTCGTACCAGGGATTATTTTTGTTTTCATACCCAAATACGGTTCTCGCCGAATGTGTAATATACTGCCAGTATACGTCAAAAACCTTAGGATTAGGGGCGTTTTGTCATAGAGTTCTTTAAGAAGGCTATGTCTATTTTTAGAGTATGCAGGTTAGACACGTTAATTAAGCTTTCTTTGTGCTGTTCAATTCCGCCCTAGCTATAGCATCTATCAGAATATGTCGACTGTTGGGTCAAGAACTCGTTTGATGGTTCCTAACCTGTTATAAGAAAACAAATTAAAAGAATAATATTTTGATGATCTCCTTCCTTTATAAAGATTTTTTTCTCGTTAGTGCAACTTCAATAAACATCTGCAACATCATAATGTGCATATATTGCTAACCATAGTAGATATTTTTGTCGATGTAAGGGTGTCCTTCCATTGGCTCGAGTGTTTATTTAAAGAACGATAGAAGCTGAAGAGCTTGATCGTGGAGGCTGGAATTGTCCACAGAATTAATAGACTTACCAATCTTTGTCCGTACAAAAAGTGAACCCTCTTCTAGAAAAAGGGATTTTTTTCTGGATTTTTCCATAAATTTAAAGCGACATTAAATCTCTCTACTTACACAGTTTTGCAATAACCAGCTTAGTTGTTTATTGGAAAATACCAAAACATACCCATTGATTCTGAAAAATACGTAAGCGGAACGTTTCTAATAAGCTCATCCTCTACGCTATGGCCTGCAGGAGACTCAAAAGTTGTGCAACAAGACATAACCTGTGCCCATTTTCTTATATTTTTCATCACTTGCAGGGTTTGCATACTAATTATTGGTAATTGTTGTGTTGCTGTTGCAAAATACTAAAAAAATCGAAATTTCATTGAACTAACGGGATAAGTTGGTGACTGTGACCGTGGCGCAATAGTTAGTGTACGCAACTACTGTTTGCATTTTTGCTAGTTCAATTCCTGATACAGGCACTAATCGTTATTTGAGTGGCGCTCACTTCGATGTGTTTGACGAACAGATGGACTAGTTAAGGGATCGACAAGCCTAGAAAATGCTTCTCAAACTGTGACTTTCGGAATAGTCGTTGCTAACGTAGGTCTAAAAAAAAGAATGCTTTGTAAGTTCACTAAATGTGGGAAGCTCTCTCATATCTCATGCATGGAATGCAAGGGAATTTGTTTTCGATGTTTTCGACACGTCAACTAATCATGGTTTATGCATCGTTTACCACCATGTGGACAGTAAGTATTACAATTGGAACAAATCGATCCGGTTTGAAAATACTTGATGATGCAAGGGCTAAACTCAACTTCAGGAAAACTTGACTTTTTCTCTAATGTTTTTGTGATGTAACTGTTGATGAAAAATAACATTCGGCAACAGCTAATAGATGCGTACAGAAGCCACTTCAATTTATATAAATTTGTAAGGATTAGTGGTTAATGTGAAATACGAAAAATACGAATTTTCAATAAACTACTAATTTATGTCAGTATGACTAGAAATCACTTTCCTACGCCTATAATTAGTGTACATACCCATACAAGAATAAACCTAACTCCGAAAAATGTTAGAGATTTTTATTGAAAGCCCTGAAAACGTAGACAAATTCCGTTTGCGTTGATTTACATTTAGTTCTTCTATTTTATTGTAGTTTACTTCTTCTATGGGCACAAATTGTTCTGTTCTCCACATGTAAATATAACAAAGGTCATTGAATGCAAATCGCTTCTATACCATTGATTTTGTATCCAATGCCGTTGGCTGGCTATGATATCTTACTCTTATTATTTATTTCTTATTTATTTATTTCCAAATCGTTTCTTCATTTGGCACTACATTAAACTATTATCTTTTTGTGATTATGTTAAGATGAAATTTAACAAGGACGATTTTCAGTACAGTTCAAAGGCGTTCTCTTTCCAACTTTACTCTTAATGCAATTTATTTAGTTTTCTGAGACAAAATCATTCACAAAATACGCTAGACTTCCTAAATTTATATGGACAATAATAACAAAGGAACAACTTTATTATAAAGTTTATCGTTGTTAAGCATTTTTATGATTCGAATAAATAACCGACCCTAACTAGGGTTTGCCCCTAACACGTCAATACCACAAAGAAGATGCGAGTATCATCCGAAGAAGCTTCACTTTTTCCCACATTCAATATTCCGGTGGAACTATAAAATTATATGAATGTGGGTGAACATTTGTCACATTAATTTATAAACTTTATTGCCACAAAAAAGAATGGAAAAAATTAAAATAAACGAAACAAAAAGCCAAACCACCGATGAATCCGAAACAAAATAAAGTGACATTTTATTTTAGTCTTATCTACCCCCATACAAAATACCGCAGAGCTCAACAATGTATACGAGATGCAGCAACTGGGATAATATTTGCATAATACGGAAAACATTTGATAAAAATCACAGTCATCAATGACGACAGGTCGCGACTAGTAAGGCGTCTTATGAACGGGGCCCGTTTTTACACCATCACATTTTTTTTAACGGTCAGAATATTACTTCCGGTGTCAAGCATTTAAAATACCAAGTATTTGTTGGCCACGTATCTGTGCGTTTCACGACCTTTTAATTCATTCTGTCTATGAAGTGGGTGGTCGATTGGCTGGTATACACGATATTGGTCGCAAATCTTTATGAAACTTCTTAAAAATTTGACCCCAGCAGGGTATTGTAAATGGGTCATATCAACTTACTCGTATATCTTTTCGTATTTCCCATAGAAATTATCTGATTTTCCGAAATTCGTTATGTTAATTACATTCTATGCATTATATTACTTCATATTGCTTGACAAAATTGTAAAAACTCGCCCCTTTGGTACTTACTGGACAAATGACCGCTTTAATCCTTTTAGCCTTAGGTTAATTTATTTTATTTAGTTACCACTAAATTTACTCCTATTTTGGTATACGTTGGACATTTGCCAAAGTGGAGTTTCAAGGTGAAAACGGATCGTGTTGCCACGCCCCTTCTAATACCTCTAATACAAATTGATCGATTTGACGAAATTCAAACTTTCTCCTATAGTTTGTAAACAGTAACCTGCAGTTGTTAAGACTTTTGTCTGTTGAATTAATATATGATCCCGTAATACTCGAAAAGAGACTTTCAACTACCAAGTCTTAGCCTATAGGTCCCACAAAAATTACCGTTTTAACCCGTGAATCTTTTGTCCCATATTTTTTGTTTGGTTGTACTACATTTACTAACATGGTGCGCAACTAAGTTCTCGCTGTTTTTTTTTAATAGAGTTGCAACTTTATTATGGAAACATATTTACAAACGATCCATTGAAAGTATTGCCCATCGTATTTTATCTTTCTGGCAAAGCTCGAATTCTGTTACGGTAAAACTGTTCATCTTTTGAGGCTATCTACGAATCTAGCCATTCCTTCATGCCGTCATATGAGTGGAACTGCTGGTCAGCCAGACCGTGTGCTATTGAAAGGAACAAGTGATAGTCGAACGGCGTAATATCTGGAGAATATGGTGGATCGGGTAAGACCCATTTCGGCGTTTGCGGGTAGATTTTAACGGGCCTAGCCACATGAGGCCAAGCGTTGTCATGCTGAAGAATCACTTTTCCGTGCCTCTCCGCGGATTCTGAGCTCGATTCAATCGCATTAACTGAAGTCGATACCGATCCCCAGTGATGTTTTCGCTTTGTTTCAACAGCTCGTAATAAATAACACTGACCTGGTCCCACCAAATACAAAGCATAACACTCGCAGCGTAAATGTTCGGCCGAGGCGACGACGTGGAAGAATGACCTAGCAGCTCCCGTGACTTTCTTTTCTTTGGATCGCTGTGATGAATCCGTTTTTTTGTCACCTGTTACAATGCGATGAAGAAAACCCTTTAATTTTTGTCGCAGAAGCAGCTGTTTACAGGCGAAAAAACGACGCTCAACGTCCCTTGGCTTCAACTCATAAGGAATCCAAGTTCCTTGCTTCTGAATCATTTCCAGCGCATGTAATCGATTGGAAATGGCTTGACGGGTAACTCCTAATACAGAAGCCAAGTTCTACCAGCGTTTGACATGGATCCCCATCAAGCAATGCAGTCCTTCACGCGAACGGCCTTTAACATCAAAATCGCCGTCGTTAAAGCGACGGAAACAATCTCGAAACGTTGTTTCACTTAAAGCAGCATCTTCCTAAACGTTTTGAAGCTCTCCATGACCCTCAGCCGCCGTTTTCTTCGATTGAAAGAAGAAAATCAATACTTCCCGCATATGAAGATTATTTAGCACAAAATCATACATATTCACAAAACCAAAAGAATATGACATCAAGAGAAAATCACTATTGTGTCGGGACGGTATGTTTACCATATGCTTAAGCTTTTAGGTTGTGGCAGAATCGACTAGCACTTACAACTGGCGCCATCTATTGCCAAGCAGTGGGGATTTAGTTGCGCACCTAATATTGTGAGTACACTTTGAGCGTTTGGTGTCTCATTATGAAAACGGATCACGTTGCCACATCCCTTCCATCACTGTTCATATAAATTAACAGATTTTCCGAAATTCAATCTTTCTTTTGTAATTTCCAAATAATAATTTGTAGTCTAGATTTTTATTCGCTGCATTGATTTGCAATTCGGGAAGAGGCAGCAAACTAATCCCCTTTTGGTAGCACATATTCTTGGGATCATATATTTCATTCAAATGCACCAAATTTTTCTACTTTTGGTACACAGTGATCATTTGCGAATAGTAGAGTCCCAAAGTGCCCCTTCTAATACCTCTAATACAAATTAACCGATTTTCGGAAATCCAAACTTTCTACTGTAATTTCTAAATAGTAATTTATAGTAGCCTAAATTTTTGTTCGTTGTATTGGTTTATAATTTCCTGTAAAGCCAAGTAACCACTGATTGAACCCACCTATTTTTAACATCTAAATTTGCAGGTAGCTGGACTGAATTCGTTCTGATTTGAAGCGTATAACACAATTGGTGAGCTAAGTTCAGGGGCATGGCAAAGCCCATACAAACTGACAGTTTTTTGTTGTTAATTACATTGCCTTATAACGCTATATAAAATTTGACAATGTACCCTCCTCCATTCTCTCTAGTAACTCTCCTGCGAATTACCTAATTTAATCCATATAAAGAGTGTCCCAACAAGAACGCAAAACAGTCGATGGTGTTTGGTATCGTGAAATGATAACCAGTTTTTTCGTGCCTAGAATTGAAGAAATGAATGTGGAGGGCATATGGTTTCAACAAGACGGCGCCACATGTCATACAGCCAAAGAAACAATTCAATTGCTGCATCAGTCATTTCCCGGTCGTGTTATTTCGGCCAGAATTGGCCGCCTAGGTCGTGCGATTTAAATCCATTAGACTTTTTTCTTTGGGGGTTTTTCAAGTCGTTGATTCACGCGAATAAGCCGACGACGACTCAAGTCTTAAAAGAGGAAATTGGACGCTGCATTAATGAAATACCACAGCATTTATGCAAAACGGTCATTGAAAACTTTATTAAAAGATCCCGTGTTTGCCAGCAAAGCCGAGGCGACCATCTGTCCGATGTGTTGTTCCATACATAACCTCATTCTGTCTACTTTGCGATATAATAAAGTTTGACGATTTTTTTTTAAATATCTGTGTTTTATTTAAAATTTAAATTTTGCGTTCTTGTTGGGACATCCTTTATAAAGAACTTCGGGTGAAGGTATATTTAACTTAGGTAACTGAAATTTCTGTGCTGGTGTTCTGACTCTGCCAGGCATTGTTGTTGATTACCTGAAGCAAAACTACTTAAATATAAGGTGATATGATGAAGCGGTTTACTATATTGCGTACATCGGTTATTGATTTTGATACGATATATATGATTGATATATGTATGTTAATATATATTTATGCAAATTATTGTTTCCTGTACGTCTTAACTATTTGGCGGCCTTAGCCACTAAAAATCCGCTCATTCCGTTCAATCTTAAGCAGTGCGTTCGTACAGGAAGCCAAACATCACTAGTAGTTTTACGTATTTATAAGCAGCAACAACAAAAAAAAACTTAATAAGCCACATCTCTCAAGCAAAACGCGTAAAAGTATTTACGCTAAAACGGATGCTCATGTTTTCCATACAGACATCTCAACTTTGGATCGACATCAGATGCTGATATGTTGAAAATGTATATAGAAGCTGCAGCGACAACACCACCACCACCAACAACCAACAACAACAGCAATACCATATGGAGTTAACATCAAACTGGAGGAAAAAATCTGTATACTTTGGCGTCTCTGAATGATTTTACAACAGTTTTTCGATGTCCGATATACGATTTAGTGTGGTGTTTTCTCTTCTTTCTGGAGTATTTTTTTTAATCCCAGGCAATGAATGATGACACCGTCCAACAGTGGATGCAACTTAGAGCTATTGGAGTGTGTGAGGATTTTTCTTTAAGGGTCACCGGCAATGGCTGTAAAAATGACAAAATACATTGCAATTTCTTGTGATCAATACATTACCACCACTGGTTCCTGCCATCGATGAAATCACTTGCAATACCACCACCGGTAACTGCAAAAGATCTTCATCAGTTATTTAGGTTGAAGGGGCTGTGCAAAAGTTTTACGAATTTTATCTTAACAATTACCGAAATTTCAGTCAGGTGAATTGGCTTGTAAATACCCACGTTCTTCGTTATTTTGCCTAAATTTCTATTTTGTGTAATAATTTATACATTAAGACAGACATGTGGAAAATTTATTTTGTTGCAAAATAGGCACAACTGATCGCTATACTGATGCGAACTTTAAAAATGATTTACCATTTAGTTTCTTCACAATACTCCATATCCAATTTTTACAATGGATAAAAATATCGAACAAAGAATTTGTCTCAAAATTCTTATTGCAAATGGAATTTCGAGTACCGTATAGCCCAAAGTATCATACAAAGCTTAAGGGGTCGGACTGCCGGGATATAGTGAAGAATTTGCCTCGTTCTTTTCGGCTATCAATAAAGTCAAGGAAATCGCGAATGAAAGTTGCCATTTAAGTTTTGAGCCATAGAACTTTCTGCCTGAAAAGTCAATTCATACACATTCATGGCGCGATTATTTGAATATGAAGCAAATTGCGCTCAATTAGTTTCGAAAGACCAGAAAATTCAGTAGCGTGTAGGTTGCTAGAGACATGCTAGAATGACACAAATCCGAACCTACATTCATAAAGAGCATAAAAATCATGTTACAATGTGTCCAAAAACACGTTAATGTTGACTGGTTTCTTCGAATACCGCGGCGTTGTACATTCAAAATTCTAGGTCATGTGGTATATAAAGAATACTATCTGGTTATTGTAAGGCATTTGAGTGATCAAATTCGTCGAAAAATGCAAGACTTGCGTAAAAAAACATAGTTTTTGGACCACGATAACGCATTAACTGAAAAAACTTTTATTGTAAACGAATTTCTAGCAAAAAACAAATGACAAATATTGTAGAACAACTGATTTTTTTTTTTCTTTCCAAAATTCAAATATCCACTTCAAAGCAAAAGTCTTATATTCGCGTCAAGAATTTGGAGAAAGTTTTGCCGCTTATAGCCAGATAGGTTGGATGTGTCAAACGAACTCACCATCATACATTTCTAAAATACTGAAAATTTAAATTATTCCGAATCTGACTTATAGTCTTGTATGGAAAAGTCTCCGTTTTTGCTCACTAATGGTCCATAGCAAGGAGAATGTTTTACCGACCAATTGCCAGGTAATTAACCTGTAATTTAAACTTTGTATAAATTGAAAAGGTTATTTTCAGTATATACTTATATGATACAGCGTATACAATTAGTGACTAAGTGATAAAATTTTGCAAGAAAGTATAATAAGAATTTGAATTTTATAGAGACGAATTTAGCCCTTCAGCCTCTTATCTCAAGAACAGTAGTCCATATCGGAATTTCAACAGATGCGCGGACGGATTAATGGAAGAGCTTAGGTCTGGAATATAAACTGCATAGTAAAAGGAAATCTATTATTTTTGTATGCTTTATTACTTATGTATACTATTTATATATATATATACATATATACATATATTATTATTATATATTTATTTAGCATGATTA
Organism: Philornis downsi; assembly: GCA_019455685.1. Taxonomy (NCBI): domain Eukaryota; kingdom Metazoa; phylum Arthropoda; class Insecta; order Diptera; family Muscidae; genus Philornis; species Philornis downsi. The sequence goes on from JAHXMU010000075.1 coordinate 1,128,871, forward strand.
TAATGATCCAATTTAGACGTTTTGTTTTATAACTTGTTGCTATTTTGTAGGTAATTCCATTATACCTTTCTCATAAGAAACCCGTGCCTATTAGCGCTGAACTGGCAATTTTCATAATCTTCTTTTGAGAAGAACCTGACAGTTAAGCCCCTCGAAATACTGGCGAGTCACAATCAATGGTTGTGCCCTGACGTTCGTGGGTTTCTGGTAAGGCTCCTGGGCTTCTAGTGGAACACAATTCCTCTCCTATGGACCAAGGTTGCCTGCTTCTGGACGATTGTTTCTTTCACACAGTCTAATTGTTGATAATAATGGACCAAATTAAGAATATGACCGTAGGGGACCGGGAGCAGCTTATAGTAGATGCATCCTTGCCAATCCAATCAAACATACAGCAAAACCATTCTGACTGTGAATTCCGGCTTGACCACCGTTTGCGCCAGCTCATCGCCATTTGAGCAACACTATTTTCGCTTGACGTTGTCGTAAGTGATTCACTTTTCATCACCAGTCCCCATCCGCTTCAAGAATAGGTTGATTTTGCTACGATAAAGCAGCGGTTCGCAGATGGAAATTCGACCCATTAGATTTTTTGCTTTATCTCGTGAGACAGTCATACATCGAACATGTTCTTCTATTCAGCTTTATTCAAGTAGTTCCAAACGGTTTTTTATGCATTGTTTTATTTCCTGTGCAATCGAAATAGTACTTACATGGCAATTAGTCTTGACGATTCTGTCGACATTTTCGATATGGGCATGGTGCATTTTTAACGTCAAAATTGTTGGAACAAAATCGATGAAAACAATTGCGCGTGGCTGGTTGTCATTGTATCAAACTCATTTTCAAGCGCCTGGCTTGCGTTCCCGCCTTTATCGAAAGAAACCTATAAAATATGGCACAATTTCTCTTTACCGTTGTTCGTCTTTGCGTGGGCAAAAAATACGGCTTCAAACACTAACGAAATTGTCTCAGCAGTTTTTTGAATATAACATTTTATATTTCTAACGCCATCTAGTGTAACCCAATCGCCCTTATACAACGGGAAATAAATCGGGTTGTTCGGAAAGTTCGTTCGGTTAATTCGTTAGTTTACCATGCGTTACTTCTCATGACGTGTTCTTCTTTCAAACACTATCATAACTTCTTCCCTTCCCTTCTATAAACTGTTTACTATTGTTTACTCTTGTTCTCGTTCTAGTTGTGAGTGGTTATAGCGTTTTAAAAAAAAAAAGTTTTAAAAAGTAGAAAAGAATGAGTGAAAAGGGCACATTATGCTGTATTATTTCCGAAAAGGAAAAAACGGCTACTGGAACCAGCTGAAAAATAAAGTCCGTTCATGAAGACAAGGAACCAAATGAAAGAACTTGCCAGAAATGGTGGCGGACGCTCCTAGACCAGGACGACCAAAAGAAATTGTTTTCGAGAAGATGATCATTGTGTTTGTCAGGTACCGTGCAAAAGTTAGAAAAATAGCTGAAATAATCAAAAACTCTGTCTCAACTGTTCAAGGGGTCATAACAAAGCTCGGATTTGTGAGCAACTTTGATGTGTGGGTACCTCACTCTCTCACCGAAGCCTTACGCTGCTTTGCCGACCCGCCAGAAACTGTCAGAGCTTAGATGGGAAATTTTACCTCACCCACTGTACTCCCCAGACCTCGGTCCGCCCGACTATCACATATTTCGCAATACGACGAGGAAGTGAAAAATCGAACTGAAAGCTTCTTTTTAGAAAACCCACGGGAGTTTTATGAGGGAGGAATTCAAACACTCCCAGAGAGGTGGGAAGAAGTTTCTAAAGAAAGGGGAGACTTTATAATAAAATAATTGTATATAAATTTGTAAATAAATTTCTTTTATAAACCGAACGAACAATTCTACTAGAAATATTAGAAATATATTCTATTTATTAATAAAAATTTTAAAATATTTACTGAGGCAAATTTGGAGAAAAGTTTTCTTTTCGTACCTGTTAACCCATTCGCTGCCAAGCCTAAATTATATGAAGCCATTGCCATTGCCATTTATATTTTGAGTGTTATTGTATACCAAAACCCTGTTATTTCTTGGCAGTGCACATATATTATCATACCTAATCATCGTCGTTGGCATTATGAAGGCAGAAGGATTCGATATCCTTTTTCGTATTCCTCCCACACAACAAAAGAAAAACCCAACTCGCAAATGTAGAGTTTGTGCAACGAAAAGCATTCGAAAGGAGACTCGATATTACTGTCCGAGCTGTCCTGATAAACCTTCATTATGTATTGGACTTTGTTACAAATCCTATCATGAAGATAAGGTATCATAAGTGATTTAGTTGCTATAAAATTTTGTTATAAAGTTGATTTTTTGCGTGAAAGATCATTCTCTATAAGAAATAAAGTATTATTTTTGTAAAAAATTCTATTTGTAGTATTTTTCAAGTTTTTTTCATATTTATATAATGTTTGTGGCAAAAAAAAATTTGCTAATTCAAAAGCCTGCATGTTATAATATATTCAAAGTAGGACGAGTATACTCGTCTTGGCAGTGCGGGATACCCTGCAATGGATGAGTACACTCGTCCTTGGCAGCGAATGGGTTAAGATCTCGTTGTGGGCAGTTTCTTACGTTGAAAACATATTCTTAATGACGGTAGCACCAGCAGTGTCTCCAGTAAGTAAATTTCACCACATAGCACAAGTTGAAGATGTAATGCCATCCTCCAACATCATATAAATACTATTTTAATGGTAACAAAAATGACTCAGAATGAGGATTATCTTCTTCACTGGATTCGAGCGGAAGCTAAGAATAGACAACATATTAAATAGTTATTACGCCATTCTTTTGTCTGGTGTTCCTATAAAAATTGGTACTAATTAGAAGCATGTTTCGAAGTCTATCAACTGAGAATTTCAAATATAAGTACATAAAATAATGTAACACTAATTAAGAACTCCAGCACATCCCCTCGCTTAAGTGTACATGAATGGTTACCCATTTTTTGTCGTATGGAAACGATTCGATTTCAAAGCTTCCGTCGTCGCAAAACAAATGATCAGTTTCTGCATTGCTGTTTTTTTTTTAGACGTTCAGTTAAATCATGAACTTATTTTCACAAATACAGCACCGACAACACCGACGCCAATGACTGGAGGCAACGGTCGATGGCGGTACTGCCGATAATACTGCTACTTGTGGCGGCGGCAGTTGCTAAATAAATATATTAAATTGGTTCACAATAATCTTGTGAACGATTTATGTTTTTGTTCATGTTTTACTGTATGTTAATCGCAACACGGCAAAACAGCAACGGCCCCAATGAGATCCACATAGTCCAAGTGATATGTTAACAATCTTTGTATGCAAAAATCCTGTTACAATTTTATACAAATTCATGGCAGGCAGGATATGCCGAAATATATGTATTTGTGTCTTCTGTGCCAGCAATGGCCAATCCGAATGCATGTATTGGCATTCGATTGATTAAGTGCGGTGCAATCTGTTGTTACAACATAATGTTGCATTGTACTTGTTGCACACGAATAACAGCCATCGTCCGTTACTCATTTGTTGGCTGCATAATGTTTTTTAAACATGATAAATTTATTTTCGTAAATTTTTTGAATAATTGTTTTAAATATACACCGGGCAGAAATTCGTTGCATTTCTTTCTTTTTTTTTTGCAGCAATAAAATGTTAGTTTGTATAACAAATATTCAGTGCTTGTAATTTAATCTGTTGAAATGATTTGACAAATTTTGATAATTTTTCTTTGTTTCCCAATAAATAAATATCTGTATTATAGAATTGAAGTATATACTGCGTTAAATACAGTAAAACGAGGCTCAGTTATGAGAAATTAATAAAACTTTAAGAAAGGCAAATATAACTAGGAGAAATTCAAATTTTCATGCGTCTCCTAGGCCAAAAGGTTAAAACCAAATTCTTGAAATTGTTAATAACAGAATCACGACATTTATGGCGTACGTTTGTTTCCCTTTAGGAGTAGGCGGGCGACAAGAAACGCCTAAAGCCAAATTCTCGAAATTGGTGTTTAAAAAGTATTCTCGTAACACTCTATAAAATTGTTATCCTTCGTCGAACAAATCGGCTTAAGTTTGAATCCCTAAAAATTGTTTTGCCCTTTCTCCTTAAAAATGCAGGGTAAGAGTGGAACATTCCGGTTCCATTATCCATTTATGGAATTGTTTTTGTATGGCTCAATCCCGCGACGAAAACGAATTTTCCGAAATTCGTGATTTTTATGGGGCAAATCACCAAAGGTAGGTGCCACTACCGAATACAATAACCAGAACACAAAGAACTTGAAACTGTGATACAAAATCAGCTAAGAGCTTAGGTACAGGGCGAGAAAAGACGTAACAAATTTGTATTTTAGCCGTAAATAAGGATAGAAAACTGACAAAATGTTACCATTACGCAAAGTACACAGTAGAAGCTGAATTCATAATAATGCGTTTGATTACTTCTCTCGCAGATTAGTCACTGAATTTTTGTATTTTGGAATTTTTAAGGGGTGGAGCAAGGAAGAAAATTGCTCACAAATAGTGCCAACAGCCACAAAAAACGAAAGATGGTGGAAACGAAAAATTATAGGGGTACAACATCTTATGATATGTGTTAGAGATGAAAAATGTTCGATATCCTGGCTTTCCTAGTATTAAACGGCAAAAGGGCCACTCACAGTAGCTGGGTCATAATTAAGAATCGGTTAGGAGCGAACATTTTTTGAACTTTTGTAAGTTGAAAGGACAACAGAAAAAATGACATATGAAAATATTAAATATTTAATATGAGAAGCTTCCCCAATGAAGGTCGATATTCTATATTTTGATACTACAAAATTAAAGAAGCATTTGCAATACGATAGCAATCGCCACACCAACAAAATTTTTATTTTCCTGGGGTACTGCTTTCGCAACACTGACACAGGGGGGGTGATAGGGATACACAAGGGCAGGTTTCGGGTTCGTGCCCTGTCATCTGTATCTTTTTGATTTCTCGGGGGTTACGGGCAGGCATGGGTTTTTCCTATGTCTCTATGTCATGGTTGCCGTTCACCGTCGCCGAACGGAAGGGGTTTGGAGTTTTCCCCGTCTCCCACCGGTGAGAGTACTGCATCCTTGCAATGTAGTATCGACCGTTCCATCTTCTTGGGGTCTCCGTGCCTGCAGGTATGTAAAAATTTCCAGTCGGTAGTCTTTTGCCACAGGGCGACAAATCCCGTTAAGTATGGTGTATAAATCACAATTTAGTAGTAGCTTTGCCATTTGCTTTGCTACGCCGCTCCAACCGGTGAGTTTGGCCGGTAGCGTGGGGATCAAGAGGCCCCGGGATTGAGTTCCCGCCTGATCATTTGGTGTTGGATCCCTAGTGGGAGCATCACGCGGGTTGTGGTTGATACCAAAATCGCTGGTAGAGACTTTGTGCTCGAATGTGGAAATGCATTGCAATCGGGTGCTACAGACCCATAGAGTAGCAGAGGTGGTAAGATAGGCCTCACCTCCGCCAATGGGGGTTATGTTCCATACTAGCATAATCAATTTGGTATCTCCTAGCTGCGAAGAAAGGGTTCACAATTGATGTAGTATCAAAATTGTCTGCAAGCAAATTGGAGATTTCTGAAAATAGGGGCGGAATCTATCAATTTACGATATATTCAGTACAATATTCAAAACATTTGGTAAACGCCCGATTACATAAGTTACAGCTCTTGGCTCATGGCTCATGGCAATAATGCTATTTTATTTTTCTAACATTAAAATTTTTTAACTTTAATGTATTTCCAATTAATTTTTTCCATTTTTAATTTGTAACGTTTTTTTTTTTTCAATTTCAGAAATTTTACGATTTGTTTGGCTGAAAAGCGGTAAGTACCGACTCTCACAATATTGTTTACTAGTCAACCTAACAAAGAAGACACAAAAAATTGGGGAAAAATTATTTCTTTATTTTTCAACATAATCTTCGTTTAGCTCGATACACTTTTTCCAGCGACAATTCAGTAGCTTCTATAGCCTGCTTATACTGAAAACTGTTAAACTTCTTAAAATAGGCTTCAACCACAGACTCCACCACTTCATTGTTGACAAATCTTTTACCACCGAACCATTTTTTCAAATTTGGAAATAGAAAATATTCCGTGAGGGCTAAATTTGGGCTAATCTGCATGATGAAGCAGTTTGAATTTTAGTTCATTAATAGTATATATGTGAACTGTCTTGAAGAAACAACACTTTCTTTTTCACCAAATGCACTTTCTGTTCCAATAATTTCATCACCTATATGCTGCAACAAATTAACATAATATTTGCCGTTGATGGTTTTTCTTTCTGAAAACATTCAATAGAAGTAACAGACGCCATGACCTTGCCTGCAGATGGAACGGTCTTTGTCTTCTTTGGACGCGATTCTCCCATTCCAGCCCACTATTTTGATTGTTCCTTTGTCTCTGGTGTGAAGTAGTGGACCCATGTCTCATCCATGGGTTATAAATCGATGCAAAAATTCGGCTTTACTGCGGGAAACATCGTCAAACATGGTATTTTTGCTCTATTGAAAGCAAGCGCGGCACCCACCTTACGCATAGTTTTATCATCTTCAAATCTTCGGTCAATATTCGATGCACACCACTCTTTGAAATGCCTATCATTTCAGCTAGACCATCATCCAATACCATTATATGGATTTTCTTAACCGTGTCGGATGTGGACACCTCAATTGATCGATCACTATGGTGTTCGTCTTGGCAGCTCATACGGCTTCGTTTCAAGTCTGCTACCCAATATTTTACAGTCGTAAACAAAGGATCAGATTTCCCCAGATTAGAATCTGGCTCGGCTTTAATACAAGTTGGAGACCTGTGACCTTTCAAATGGAAATACCTAATGGTGACCAATTTGTTCCATGTTTACAAATTCACTGATACCGTCTAAACAACGTGGCGCCTCGAAACCTAAAACATATGTTGTCATTTATACGTCAGGTCGGCTAGTTTTGGGGCCACCCTCGTATGCTCCAGAAAGGAAATGTGAACAAACGGAAAATCATATTTAATTATTAACCGAATTAGGTTTCGACATATAGGGTGATTTTTTAAGATTTAAGTTTTTCAGGTTGGCAGTTTTGGTTGGTAATGGCGTCCAAACGTCATCTGTCAAAGTGAAAAGTGTACAGTATACTCTGCCATTTCATCACGGAAAGACTAACAAACGAGCAATGACTGCCAAATATGAACCGTCAAGACCAATATTTAACACAATGGTGGCAAAACAAAGTAGTATACCTTCCCGACGGACAGCCTGTACTTTATCGAAATCATAGCTTTATGTGTGTTTTATTTAACTTTACTTTTGAAACCAAAAAAATGGATAACCCGGTATAATAGACTTTGTTGCCTCTATAATCCTAACCGTATTCTGTCAAGGAGGGTGACAAAAATAAATGCCATCTCAAAGATTGCAGTTAATGTTTAATTCTGTCATGCGATATCTATATTTACAGAAGAATTATGTTCCTGTAACACACTTTGTCATAGGTTTCCTTGACTGTATATGTACATTCTGTGATATTATCAGGTTTAGATTACTGCTTTCATTTTACAGAACGTATAAATTCAGATGTCCACACAATCATCGGTTATCCTTAAAATAACATGTGATAATATGTGATCATTTCTTGTTCGAGTAGCTCTTTAATGCATCTTATTACCTTATTATCTTATTTCCAAACTACATGAAGAACTTCAAGCTGTACTATTTATATTATCGAAAGCAATTCCTTCAAAACAGGCATCCAACAATCCAGATGCCAATACGTTAAGCCGTTCTGTTGAATATTGTAATTTCATATGCAATTGGCTGTAAGGCTTTTAATTACAAGTTGTAAATAAATTAAAATTAAATTATATTTTCGAATGCTCAAATGCCGTAAACAAAATAAACCCTCTATCACATATAGTGGGTGAAATAAAAAATTATTCACATCCATGTCTATGGAGAGGCGAGGCTCGCATATACCTTCATTGCAACACCAGTAATTTGAATTTCGTCTCAAATTAGTTGGGATATCCCACTTATTTGAATCATTTTTGGTTTCGAATGTATGTATTTTAGCCCCTGACTTGAACGCTTCATATTCCCATTCGATTATTTTGTAAAATAAAAGAAACATCTAAAAAATTTAGTTGCCATAATAAATATTATATTTGTTTTTGTTTTATTTTCTTAGTTATTCTTATATCAAGTTTAGAGTCTTCCAATTTACTTACAAATTAGTTAATAATTAAGTTTTAAATTATTGTCTTCCATCTTAAAAGGCCTAATAAGGCTTATAAGCTACATAAATTACCAGGCACAGCAGTTTAAACATTAATAAGTAGTGTCTTAATAATTAATTTGTACATTTTGCATTTTTCAGATTTGAGGTAAGGATCTCAGTAATAATACTTTTGTGTAATGCGACGACCAATCAATGGTTTTGCTTTATCTCGCGTTAATACATTCATCAGCAGACTAGATTATCAAAATCTTTAGCTTTTTCTTTCGACAATAATCGATTACAAATCAATCGATTCATTCATCTTGCCACAATGAAATGTAATCCAAAAGTTCTTCATCCTCGGCTGATGAGGAACAGGAATTGTTGTGGAATTCATCGAATGACACAGGCTCGAACTTGACCGGTGTGGTGGCCGGTGTGTGGTTGTACTCAAAGGCCGATGATTGATAGTGCTGGGGTGATTCCTGTCTTGGATACTGTTCAGAAGAGTAGGTTGATGAGGTGGTTGAATTGGCGGGTGAGATTAAATTGTGTTGTTGAAAGCTGCCGGCATAGCTTAATGGATGATGATTGTAGAATTGGGTTTGTTGATAGTACAAGTTGTTGGCCTGTTGTGGCTGTGGTGGTGGGGAGCCACTGGTCGAGGAGGCATACGATGAGGAAGGTGATGTACTGTATGAGGACACACTGGAGGCATCACTGCTGTCCACCTCATTGATTAAATTCTTCAGGCGTCGTATATATTCGGCGGCCATGCGCAAAGTGTCAACCTTGCTAAGTTTCTTATCGGCGCCAGGACCAATACCACGACGACCATTGCTGATTTCCGCAATGATGGCGGTGGGGATGTGTTGACGTAAGTTGGAGAAACCATTATTGACTTGCTTGACGCGATTACGCTCACGGGCATTGCGACGGATCACCGAGGGATTATTCGAATCCAAAGTAGTACCATCGGCTATAGTAGTAAATTGTGTGGAGTTAGGTTTCGTATATGGAGCAGGTGCTATCGATCTTTGGTTAACGTTACGCGTTCTCAGTACCTCACGTGGTGGGGTGTACAGAGTTTGCTTCGGTTTGTGTTGCTGGTATTTAGCCGGAGGATGATGTTGGTAAACCATATTTTCCGAACCCAAAGCCATGATGTGAGAAGAGATGCTAGCTCTTTCTAGTATAATTTAAGCAGTAAAATCCGTCGTCGTTGGGGTTTATAAAATTTGAAATTGCTTATTTGAAATCTGTAGTTGTTTTCTCTTTGGATGCTTAAAACTGAATGATGCCCTTCTCTGCGCCGCCGAAGTATTTATACGATTTCCTCTGATATCCTCCAAACTAAGGAATTCATTCACTCACTCACGCAGACATTCACATTTCTACAGTTTTTTCTACCTGCCGTCCGTACAGGTAAATGGAAATCTTTAACAAATCTCTCGATGAAAATCTTTTGAGAACGATAGTTATATTTCGCTCTTGCTCAACTCTGTAAAGGATCTTTACAAAGAGCATCCCTAACTAAAATAATCTTTTTGACTCATCATTGGGTATTGCTGAGATATCCGGGTAGGTAATATTAACCTTTTTGAGATTTGTACAGCGGTTTACTCGTTTTTCTCTCGGATTCAAATATTGGTCAGAGTTTATCCGATGGATATTCTCCTGTTGGCCACTCTCTACAAAATGGATTGTGTTAGTAATGAACATGGTGGGGAATAAAGCAAATTACTCTCAATCAGCAGAGGTTTTTACCTTTTGCCATGTTTCTGTTGTGGTGGTTGTTGGGGATACTACCAACAATAGCTGGGAATGGAAATGTTGAGGGGTATCCTGCACCATTATAAGGGAATAGTTTTAATTGTTCTCTGTTGCACAGAGAAACTCTTAATTCGCTTACTCTGTTTCCAGTAACCACTTTTGTCGATTCAACTGTGGTGTTTTCGAATACAGGCGATAACCGTGTAGAGATCTGTCCTCACTCAGAGAGGGGAATCTTCATACTTTGTAATGATCTTTCTTTCATCCACGTTACATTGTTGCAGATATGATGGCAGCGGTTTTAAGGGGCCTGGAAGAAGCTATTATCATTTGAGAACAGTTGTAGAGAGACTGAGTAGACTGAGACTGAGCATAACTTTGTATAAGCGTTGGTCTATAATTTTCTATTCACCTTCTGGTTACGTAAAAGAATACTGTAGGGGGCTTAGTAGATCAGCCAATGTTGCAATTTGTAAAAGGTTTTTTTTATCACATATCCTGAAATTGTTGGAGTTTAGGAAAAAAAATATGCCTTCAATTTAAACTTTGACAATCGTCCACTAAATTATGCGTAAATTTAAACTTGGGTCAAAACTACGAAAAACATTAGGAAGGATTCTTCTTTTTCATTCCCAAATTTGAATCGCGTGTTGAAAATATAAATGATTTTCAATGATATTCTCACTAAACAATTGTATGACACTGAGTCAATCTTCTTATAATTTTAAATTTACATACGTGTAGTAATACATTGCACAAATATGACAGCGACAATAACTGAAATCATGGCTAGAAATGTTAGTATTTTTATACCCATCATAGCAGGATGGGAAATTATGAGGGCTAGAATAAAGCACTTAGTACTTTAGTATACCCCTTACTAAAGTACTAAGTGCTTTATTCTAGCCCTCATAATTTATATATACTGCTGATCGATGTAATCATGTTTGTCCATCTGTTTGAAGAAGGAGGCTGATATTTCAAGTCGATTGAACGGAATCCGCTTGTCTGACTGGCTGGCTAGTAGACGCTATAACTGTCGTAAATCTCTATGAAACGTCTTAAAAGTCGGCGCAACTTAATATTTTACCAAATTATAGCTGGAGATTTTAAATAGTGAAAATCGAAACGCCCCTTCTGGCACCTCCCATATAAATTGTCCGATTTTGCGCTAATCAATTTATTTGCTATAGCTCCCTATTTCGTTGGCTACAGTAAATTACATTTTTGTCTGATGTATTGGTTTGTAATGCTTGGGAAAATTTGAAATGATGGGTTAATTAACCACGCTCCTTATGGTACCTCCCATACAAATGACATATATATTACAGTTGATCTTAGGTGCATATCTTGTATTCCGTTCAATCAAATTCAGATAAATTTGATGCACATTAAGAGTTTGCCAAAGCATCTTCTGATACTTCCTATACAAATTGCCCAATTTTATAAAACTAAAGTTTTCCTCTGTAAACCCGGATTGGCAGGTTGAAGAAATCTAAGAAAAACCTACAAACCACAAACATTCTGGTACCTTTTGCACAAATAAACGATTTGTCTCATTCTTTTTGAACTTAATACTTTTCAGTGAAATTCAATAGATATTATACATGTTTTAGACCTAGTTCTGAGAATGAAACTGGGCGTAATGCCTTACTTTTACAGATATCTCTTATATAAATGCAAATGTAAACTCTACAGTTCTAGCTTCATACATTTTCTGTTCTTTTGCACCAAATTTAGTCAAACTTAATACATGTTAAGCGCTTGCTACAGCTGGGAAAGAAAATGGGCCGCCTTTTCACGCCCCTTCAGATGCTTCCCACATAAATTAGGTGATTTTTCAATTCCGAATTTAATCTATTCTCTGTAATTTGTAATTATTATGATATACATACATACATTATAATACATATAAAAACCTTGATTTTTGTCCACGACAAAGATTTTATAATTCTTGCTCAGTAATTAAAAATGGCCCTTGTAGTACCTCCCATAAAAATTCCCAATTTAGGTCATATATCCAAAGCCACAAATTTTCAAATAGTTCCACTGATTTTTGCCAAATTTGGCGCGCATCATATAACTGGTGAAGTAAGTTCTAAAAATGAAAATGGAAGACGTTGATAGGCCCATTTGTTGTATGTCCCATATAAATTAACCGATTTATAAAAATTTAGATTTTTCTCTGTAATCCCACAAACTCCACCTTTTCAGTCTTGACGAATACATTTTACCACCGAGCCATTTTTCTCAAGTTTGGAAATATAAAATAGCCGGAGGGTGCTAAATCATGCAAATAAAGTGCCAGATGAAGCAATTTGAACTTTAATTCATTAGTTTTAGCCATCGCAATAGTGAACGTGTAAACTGGAACATTGTCTTGATGAAACAGCGCTTTGTTTTTCGCCAAATGCCGCCTTTCTCCATAATAATTTCATAATTTCTTCGCTTAAACGCTGCAATAAATTAGCATAGTATTCGCTAATGATGGTTTTGCCTTTCTGAAGATAATAGAAATAATCCCATGCACATCCCTAAAAACAGACATCATGACCATACCTACAGATGGAACCATTTCCGCCTTCTTTGGACACGGTTCTTCCATTACAATTCACTGCCTTGACTGTTCCTTTGTCTCAGGTGTTAAGAAGAATACGTTTTTCTTAGCGCTGTTCTAATACTTTTACCATTTATTGGGTGGGCCCATGTCTCATCCATGGTTATAAGTCGATGCAAAAACTCTACTAAACATCTAAACTCTACTAAAACATCTTCACGTCGCTGTTTTTGCTCTATTGAAAGCAAGCGTGGCACCCATCTGGCGCACAGCTATATCATCTTCAAATCTTCGGTCAATATCCGATGTTTAGCACTTTTTGAAATGGCTATCATTTCAGCTAGCTTACACACCTTCAGCTGGCGATCATCCAATACCAACTTGTGGAGTTTCTTAAACCGGTTTGATGTGGACATCTCAATTAGTCGACAAATACGGTGTTTGTCTTGGCAGCTCCTGCGGTCTCGTTTAAAAACTGCCATTCAATATTTTACAGTCGTAGAACAGAAATATAATCTAAGTAGAACCTAGAACGCCTATAATATTGGTTGGACTAAGACCTTTCAAGTGAGAATATTGAATTACATAAAGGTAACATAAAAATACTAAACAACGTGACGCCTTGAAACTTAAAACATTTGTTTTATATGGTTGCCATTTTCCACTGAAATAATTTTTGCAAACTACTAGCTCCATCTATACGTCAGGTCGGCTCGTTTTGGTACCACTCTCGTAACGCAATGGAAAAGTATTATAGAAATCGAGCGGATCACCACTCTCCTTCTGGTACCTCTCATACAAAACTCCTAATCTAACTTATATATTATATTTGTGTATGAAAATGACCCACCTCGCCACACCACTTAGGATACCAGACATACGAACTGGTCAATATATTAAGAACAGTGGTCCTTCTATAATTTCTAAGTGGAACGCTTCAGAAAGTCAAAATGTTACTCCTTTTACGTGCTTTATTTCAGGATACATATATATATATATCTAATTTTTTTCTAAGAGATTTTGGATCAATGTAAAAGGACGTCGGGTGAAGAAATATGTGAGTCAGTTCAACTAATCATTGGCCGTAGCCAATAAGCCACAGACCCAGGAATGATGAAAATTCTATTGGTGGTATGCGTTGTTTTTTTCGTTACATCTATAAAAATAAATTTTAAAATTAAGTACAATTCTGTTAATGCCATGACGACGAGCAAACTTAGCTCGTTTTCAAATACTAATTGTGTTCCCCTAAAGGTCACAAATGAAATCAACCAAATATTGGAATTTGTAAAATGTGGGTTTTGTTGAGACTTATTCTGACGCACTTAAATTGCATGATTTAAGTTTGAAGGCTAACTACGCATCTTTTTGGGAATGTCAAAAATGCTTTTGGCTTAACTTCCAATAGCTTACCATAGAAAATATTTTTTAGAAATTTAACCAAATATCCATTTTTAGGCATTCCGCTTATAATAAAAAAAAAATATTAGAATCAATTCCAAAAGATTAAAACTTTTGCAGTGATCAAATTTTTCACAACTTGTTAGTTTTGCAATATTTGGTAATAAATTGAGAATGAAATTACTGTATTATTTTCCAAAAACAAAAAAATCCAAAACTGATCTGAGTGACTTTAAACAGGTAATGATTTCAATTACAACACAGCAGTAACTACCTTTGAGGAGGGGTAGTGGCAAATACACCTGTAACACGTTTGAGAACAGATGACGAATTGCGTCTGTTCCTTTTTGCTGCTGACATGGGAATAGTTTTTATTCTCACTTCCCCTTATGCCTTGTGCAGATGTTTTGTTTTCTGGACGTGCAGTCGGTCACCGTCATGCTCTGTATACGAGTATATATTTCGATTACACTGCTTGAACAGTCGCGTGCCGGCTGTGAAGCCGGTTCCATCGCACACTCCTCTCTTATGGTTGCGTTTTATATGAGAGAATAATAAATGTTGAGGGGGTTACTTTTAATGTTGTCTTGAATAGTTTGCAGCACAAATATGTGTTGCATGCAACATTTTGTGTTGAAGTTAATGGGTGTTCGCCACAGAAAGTAAAACTGGTTGCCACTAAATAGTTTAATTATACCTGAAGTTCTTATGATTTTAAGTTTAGTTTCGAAATCAATGACAATTTTTTAATACTATTATCGGTTTCCTGTTTATAATAGCATTGCATATTTGTAACATTATTCGTAGTAGAGTAAAATTGATTTCTTTTTACAGAATATTAAGCTATGAAATGCCGTTGACATTTATAAGCCTAAGAGAAGCCTATGTTCGGATTGTAACACAAAACTATAACTCAAAACTGCTAGCCGTGTGAAGCTTTTTATGGTTCCGGTTCAATTGTTAATCCCAACTTTGTATCGTGTTTTTGGCAAAAGAAATGTATGTGAATCAAACTCGAATAATATGGTTGGTTCAATTTAGTAGCCCTGTTTGTATATATTTTTATTAGGCACTGATTCGCTTGATTAATTAATTGTCGCTGATTAAATGAATTTTGAATCTTTGCCAAAAAACTTTTAGGTACTCACGCTACACATTTGTTCAAAAGGGCAAACAGAATCAGCTAATTTTATACAAATAATTTGATACGAAAAAAAAAAATTGAAAGAAACATGCCAGAACTTGGTATTTTAAGACAAAATTCATTCATGCCAATTCCCTTTAGTTGTGATCATGGATTGAAAGTGGATAAAATATCAGCTTCCTATACAAATTGCAAGCTTAAAAAAGTCCTTGTAATTTACTTTACTTTCTTAGACGCCAACTAAAATATAAATTTTTATCCGTTTTTTTTTCATTCATTTTTTTATTGAATCTTTCTTTCGAAATTTACAATAAGTATTCAAATCTTAATCCTATCTTAAACTAAAGTATCCTGCCATTGCCGGATCTTATTTTTGGCGAGCCGAACTTTTTATCACCGGACCAAGTCTAGCGTGTCCTTTGAATCCGAACCATGCGCACGATCTGCGCGCGTGTTAGCCACCGCGCCACGGTCGATCTTTTGTGTTATACATCGAGTAAATTGTCGAAAATGCTTCGTGCAGTATCAATCAAATCTATTTACACAATGCTTATGAACCAGGCAGTTAAATGTAAAATTTTGATGCACTTGACCACATTGATATCGGTAAATAACTCACGGTTCATATGGCACCGGTGTTCGCTGTTAACGATGATAGAAGTTTTTTTCCATGGCCCATTGTGTGTGTTCTGTGCCATACTGCATGACATGTGGGGATAGTATCTGGTATCGGCCTTCGTGTCTGTTGACAGTACGATAGTGGTCGCGCTTGTGGAAACTGGAATTGATCCATTAGTAGGATTGCTCCATTAGGAAAACACTTTCCCCCACCATTGAAATTCAGAATTTCAGTGTCTTTTTTAATAATTGTAACATTTATTCATTAAACACATTTTGTGTATGATGTGGTTAAGCATGTATTAGAAAGAAAGTCATCATTGCTTACAGACTTTGTTGTGTTTTTTTGGAAAATAGGAAAAAATATAAATTTTTGCTGAAAAGATATAGACAAAATAGCTCCGATAGTCAGGGACGTTAAAATGTCCTGTCATGTGCAATAAATAAACTTTGCCCATTTTTCCAACGTATTTTCCTAGTTATTTTCACACAATTGACGTGACATCTTACAAACATTTTTGAACTAATTTTGCTCTTTCTAATGAATAAATTGTAAAATTTTTAGAAAGACAATGAAAATGTCCATTATTTCAAAGCCGAATTCGGTCCTCGTATAGACAAGTTTTTCCCGCTGGAACGAGTACGCCTACTTGTACCACTTGATAAATAATAGGCGTTGTGAAAACAACAGTTTCTCAGACATACTGCATCGATTTGTTCATTTTTAAATTGCAGATTAATGTTTTTTAATGGGGCGGCCTTCTTCAATCTAAGACAGTCATTATCTAATTAGGTATCCCAATTAATGTATAAATAATGAAATATTTGGAATGAAAAAGCACTAAAACTGAGAATTACTTTTAAGACTTTATATAGGCAATCTTCTCTCTCTCTCTCTCTACACCAGCAGGCGCTGTACCGAAATCCCAATTACCAAAAATTGGGAGACCGTCTTACCACACACAAAATTACTCATAATTGCCCTCTCCAAAAGAGCAAATTTTTCAGAATTTTTTCGAAAATTTTACTATTATTGAGAAGTAAAACACACTGATGTTGTAGGGATATTGAAGTGAGTCATCTTAACTCATACACTCGTACGTTTTTAAACAAGTGCTCTAGTTATCTATCGCGGGAGGACAAAATCCGTCTACTACGGAAAATCTTTCCCATATAGGCAGAACTTAGTTTTGGAGTTATAGGCATTACTAGTGTTTTTCCAACAATCGTATGATTGATTGGCTAATTTAATTGGCTGTATATGGTGATATTGCATAGGGATTTATTGCATAGATACTGAAATGGACAATCCCAGTTAATACGAACTTTACGTGACATTGCTAATATATTATACATGGTAACCCTTTGAGTGTTTTCAAAAGCGACGGTATGGCAATGCTGTTAGCTGTTAAATGCCTGTCATTTGAAGTATTATTTATTTAGTGAAAGATTTGCGATTTACGAATATGTCAAAATAGTTAAAAATTACCACAAAAGTGGAGATTCATTACGGGGTGATAAGTACGTCGATTATGTCGATCACCCCATAGATCGACATAATCAACTTACTGTGCAAGGAGTTGGCGGGACTATAAAGAAATTTGAAGAGATTGGAAGCGTTACTGATGTGGTCAGACCTGTGTATCATTTCAACATATGCACTACCGAAAATATCGTTTTTGTTAGTGAAAGCGGATAATCGAAATTTCAGGGCGCTATGGCCGTAAGTTAACTGACTTTTTTGATCTACAATTGAAGATTATGAACCGGCCGATATGTGATTTCGACCACCATCCACACAATACGACCGATTTTGACTTTATTGCAGAAAAGTTTCCTGAAGGCGTAATTTCATGTTTTGGCGACGTCAATTGGCTACCAGGATCAATCAATTTGACGCCGTTAAACTTTTTATGTGAGGGGGGGGGTTACGTCAAAGACTGTATTTATGTGGATAATTGTCGAACTTTGCAGCGTTTGAAAACCAACATTCGTCCAGTTATCGCCGAGATGGTGCCCGACATGTGCGAAAAAGTTGTCAAAAACTATCTCAAAAGGGTCCACTGCTGCAATCAGTTCAAAGAAGGTCATTTAAATGACATTCTATTTCGTACATGATGCATTGTAATGAAATACAGGTTGCATCGAGTTCATAGCTTTATATCTACCCGGTATGTGAGAATAGGGCATTGTTGACAAGTCCACTTGTTTAGTGATAAGTAAATACGTTGTCCACGATGCTGTGGTTTCCAAGTGCCATCAATGGGACGAATTGATTCAGTAGAAAAAAACTTGCACACACAAGGACTAAATACAGCTTCGGAAAAATACGGGAAAAAACCATTTCAACTCAAAATTATACAGGGTGGCGCAATAGAACGTGCATATTTCAAAAATAGATTAAAAAATAAATACAAAAGGTATGGTTAAAACAAATCTAATGCATTGTAGGGTAATAAATGGAGTTTATTTTTTAAAAATAACATCATCCAAATGGTGACCCTCTCTACGACGGCACTCCTCTAACCGCAAACGAAAATTATTGAAAACTTTCTTCAGTAATACTGGTGTAATGGCTGTCATTTCACCACGGATATTCTCCTTGAGTTGAACGATGTTTCTTGGATTATTACTGTAGACTTTGTGTTCGGCGTATCCCCACAAAAAAAAGTCAAGAGGCGTCAAGTCTAGACTACGTGGGGGCCATGGGATATCACCTCTTTTCGAAATCAGTCTGCCAGGGAACATCTGCTTTACCAACGCCATGGAGTCATTTGATGTGTGACGTAGCTCCATCTTGTTGGAACCAAGTTCTGGAATTCACTATTCTTGAACTTTCAATTTCTGGAGCCAAAAATCCGTCCAACATCTCAACATAGCGTTCCGTATTAACCGCGACGTTTTGGCACCGCGCATTTTCGAAGAAAAAAGGACCAATTATTCCTCTGCCAGAGATTGCTGCCCATACTGTCACTGTAGGACTATGAAATGGTTTCTGGTGTTTGATTTTGGGATTTTCACTGTTCCAGTAATGACAATTTTGAAGGTTTACGAACCCATTCATAAGGAAATGAGCCTCGTCAGAGAAAAGGATATTGTCAAAATTGGAAAATCGATTAAGTATTTCATTAGCAAATGCGAGCCGTGCTATGAAGTCAGACTCTTTCAATTCTTGTGTTAATTGCAGCTTTTATGGCTGCAGTTTAAGATCCAATGTTAAAATTCGTTGCAAACTTCGTCGCGATAATTGTAAGACAGACGATCTCTTGCGAGTCGACATTTGTGGATTTCCTCGTACTGACTCCATAACTCTCTCAACATTGTCTTCGGTCCTAGATGTTCTTGGGCGACCATTTGCTTGTAGTTTAAATGTTGAACAGGTCTCTTCAAATAGCTTTACCCATATTTTAATTAAATTAGCACTCGGAGCTTCACTAATTCCATATTCAGCACAATATAGTCGCCTAGTAGCAATATATGAACGAGAGTTCTCGTAAAATGTGCGACGCTTCCCGTCGAAGTGATTCATAGCGACTAAAACTCCATGAGCCCGCCAACCCAACGATGTAGGCGCCCCCTGCCCGCGCCTTTTCTACCCCGCAAAAAAAGATGATGCAATATGCACGTTCTATTGCGCCACCCTGTATATTTACAAGTTCCCAATGCTAATTATTGAATAATGAAAAAAAAGATGTGATTTTTCAGGCAAATATTAAACGATTCGATATATCAAGAATGGAAGGAAGCTTATTTTTGGTCACGTCCATTTGTCCGGCGATGTGTGTGCAATCCACGGGGTTGGATACATTAGATTCGGTCCGGCCTAATTTTATAAATTTGAGGCTGTTCAGATGTTGTTTTTGATTGAGTTCCTATAGTGGTGTTAGTTAACGAAAAGGCAAAGAATCATAGAAAGTTTAAAAATTTAAATATATTTAAGAACCACCCCGACAAATTTTTATTTGGAGTTTGGCGTTCAAAAATTATATCAATTTGGTTTAGGAGGTTCCATATTGTGTCATTTGTGATAAAACTAGAAGTCATAGAGTTTCATGATGATGTAAATAAAATCGAAATATGACAACTCGTTTTCAAGATATAAAATCTAAAATATAGTATCCTCTTACGAAATTTTTTCCCCCCTTTTGAGGGAAGTAAAACCTAAGCCAAAGTGAATTTTGAGTTTCATTTTGTGACAAAAAGTCGGTTTATGATATGTAGTTTAAACACATTAAAAGTAAAAAGAATTGGGAAGAATTACTTTCCTGAAGCACTTTTTGTAGCTCAACGTATTTCGAATTACCCCTAATTTTTTTTCTAACTTTAGATCCGCAATATTTTGTAAATCTCCATAAATAATACCAGGCTTAACTTCGACTTTTGTTGTCCGGACAATCAACTTCCTTTATGTGGTGTCTGAGCCGGCCTAATGTTTATTAATAACTAAAACGTTCTGAATTTTCAATTTAGCGTTAAAACTATTATCAGCATAATGACACCCTGTGTTTTTTTAACTAAACCGATAATTTGTAGCCACATTTTAGCCATTAGTCATTGCGCTTAAATTATAAAGTATGACTACATTTCACATAGACTCGTTGATAGGCCAACGAGCAATATTTCAATTACTCACTCGCACGGCCTCAATTAAAGCAACCGCAATGTCCAAACAATTATTCATTCGCATGTTGTGAACAAAACTCCTCACACAGCGAAAAACCAATAAAATACGCCAAAATCCTCATAAATCCTAAGCAATTTTCTGTTCAGAGCTAAACTGAATTTGCTTTTACATTCCACACTCTCAGTTAGAAATTATAAATTACATAACCTGAAATCCGACACAAACTGGAATTAATAAATTGGAATAGTAACACCCCATGTGTCAGCTAAAGATTGAAGGAAAAAACACACACAAGAGCATTTAGACACTAATGAAAGGGATGAAAGCAATTCAAACGGCAACAACTGTCGGAAAAGGATAACATTTTCCAGTTGTTTAAAGCGGCTGGTTGATTCATATGCTAATTAGTGTTTTCACAAATTATGACTAACAACAGCAACACCTATAAATAGCAATACACTGTAGACGTGTTTAAATTATAGACTGCTTCCAAATCGCAGCTTATGTTCTTTAGCGCTACTAGAACATGTTCGTCAGCCGGCTCTGGATGTGCTGTTTTGATTTGTGGTCAGACTGTAATAATAAAATAGCTAAATAATTGAATTGATTATTGAGTGTTGAAGCGGAGGTAACATTCATGAAAGACTGTAATCGCACCTTTATCAGATCTGTTTGTATTAAGTAGTGAATTTATTACTTGGGGTTTGAAGACAAAGCACTTCATTTTGTCTTGAAACGATGGAGGTTTTTGCGTACGGCAGATTAAACTGTGAGATTGGAGGTGGTTTCTATACGAGTGCAGGGAATTGGTCAGTAGAACACAAAATATGTATTATTTATTCAAATTTATTGTATCACCTTTAACATAGCCTCCTGATGAAATAACACACTTACGCTAACGAAAAAGCGAATCATCGAAACATTTTTCAAGCACATTTTCCGCAAAAGATTGCTCAGTAATACTGCTTGAGTATTTGGCTAGAAATTCGTTCACATTGAAAGCCTTGTGAGACGGTGCATTATCGTGGTCCAAAATCCGTGAGATTTCTTTCTACAAAAAGATGGACTTTTTAGACGAAGTTTTCCTCTCAAATGCCGCATAAGGTCCAGGTAATATTCTTTATCCACCGTCTGACGTTCAGGCAAGAACCCC
Organism: Philornis downsi; assembly: GCA_019455685.1. Taxonomy (NCBI): domain Eukaryota; kingdom Metazoa; phylum Arthropoda; class Insecta; order Diptera; family Muscidae; genus Philornis; species Philornis downsi. The sequence goes on from JAHXMU010000075.1 coordinate 1,150,411, forward strand.
TAATGCACAACATCACGATATTTGAAGAAAACGTTCGCAAAAAATATTTTTTTTTCGGCATCACTGCTGTTGGTAGGCGCCATTTCGAAGCTTGCTAAATGGTTTGCATATCAAACTCATAAATTCAAGTCTCATCACCAGTTATAATGAATGTAGGATAAGAATTGGCTCGTTCTAGCACGTCTACAGCGACATTATCCGATGTGGTATTTTAAGGAAAATTCAGTCGAGCGGCAAAGCATTTCGTACTCAAACAACGTGAGACATAGAAAATTCACAGGTTATCTCTTTCAAACTTAAATGATAATTTCCTTCACTTTGTCGACGGTAACTACAGTTGAAGATGTTGATGATCGATGAGAGCGAGTCTAATTCCTACTACATTTTGACTTTTTTGACAGCTTTTGAATGCACAGCACCATGCACGTAGTTTTGCTAAATTCGATTCACTTTTGTAATATTTTTAACGATTCGGCACTCGAAATTCCATTTGCAATACATTGCTTAAGATAAATTTTTTGTTTCTTTGTTGCTTCGTAAAAATCGCAAAACACACTTGAGATGAACTGATAGAATCGAGCAAAGTGTGTCAACTAAACGAGAAATTGCGCTCTAACTCCGCATTAATATAGAGGTCAGTTGTGCCAACTTTGTGACAAAAAAAAATATTATTTCGCAAGGGGCCTACTTTGAATACTTTGTTTTATTGATTGATCGCCGGTACTTTTTTGATTGCATTTTACGCTATTGAATTTTTGAAGAAAATTCAGGTATCCAGACTATCGTGCAGAAGAGTAAAAATTGACAAATGAGACATAGAATGCTCAGTGGTTTTCTGTCACAAACTTAAACGACGATTTTCTGTCACCATTTCCTTCTTTTAATCGATGTTAAATTCAGCGATGTTGTTCCACCCCTCATCTCGACCGCTTTTGAATACACTGCAAGGTTAAATTATGAATGAATACAAGGTTAAATTGGGGATTGTTATAAACCCCAAAAAATTAAAAATTTTTTAGAAATGATTTTAGTCTATGCTTGTGCAAATTTTTTTCTTTCTGGACTGATTAGTCCAATTTCGAACTTGTTTCGTCTATTGGCAAAAGATAATTTTATAGCAAACGTCAAACTCGTAGTTCAAAATGTGCGGTATTTATCGTGTTTTCAATAGACTCGCATACAGACAGTCTCAACTTGATCTAGACGGCAATGACGAACAAGAATTTATATGTTCCACCGTGTCCAAAAACCAGCGTTTCTTGTTGTTCGTTTAACTATGTTATGTCATGATGTTCTAAAAATATGGTATTTCATGATTCTTTAAGAAAAAATGACAACTGGATAGCATAAATAGTTTCGAAACTATTTAAATTTAAAAAAAAGCCCTAGAAATTTCAGTGTTCTAAGTTTTCCTTGGATGAAAAAAAGGTTAGCTCCGGCAACCTCCATGCTCTGACTGCAATAAAATGAAGGAAGGGAGTATATTATTGCGATTTATAGAAAAAAATCCTTATAATATTTTATACTGCTGAACAAAGTTATAAATTTTATGAAAAAAGTCACAAGAAATTACGCTACAAATTGAGCAAAGAAATAAAGACAAAACACGTATATGGTGCATACTTTTACTTACGAAAACCTCGTCAGCAGCCGTTTGCTACATTTGTAAAGCAAAACCAACACAAATGAACAACTTAGACGTAGTTGCAGCACGACCAATTGATACCGATGCCCTCAAATTGTAAGTCAGGCGGGTAGTGGGTGAAATGGTTATTTTTTCTGAGTAATATAGGCGATGGGCGTGGCCGATTTGGATGAAACTTTCCAAAATTTTTGTTTCCGTAGTACAGATGATCCATGCCAAGTTACAAAAATTTCTACCTAACAAAATAAAATTTATACGAAAATTTCATTTTGAGTTGTGTGGGCGGTGGGCGTGGCCGATTTAGATGGAACTTTCCAAAAATTTTGTTTTCGTAGTACAGATGATCCATGCCAAGTTACAAGAATTTCTACCTAACAGAAAAAATGTATACGAAAATTTTATTTTTAGTTGTATGGGCGGTGGCCGATGGGCGTGGTCGATTTGGATGAATCTTTATATTTTTGCTACTCTACGTCATAAAACGCTCTATGCCGAATTTCAAGACTCTACGACAACTCCTTATATTTATTGCTCAAAAATGTATGAAGCAATCTCACTGTGCGTTATGGTGGTGCAAAAAAAGAAGAAGAAGAAGAAAAAAGAATTTATTTCCAAAACAAATTTATTCTCTTTTTGAAAATAAAAACATTTATGATATGAAATTTGGAACAAATGTGTCATTCTGTTACCACCTTAGAAAAGTAAATGTACAGGGTATTGCATGAATCGTGTTACAAACACAGTGTCAGTGGAGACCGTTATTTAAAGATATTGAAGGAGTTTTTCGACCAGAACTGTGTTAATGACGTATCCGTTTCAGCAGCATTTGATTCCAGCAAGGTGGAGCAACTGCACACATAGCCAGACCGATAATGACAGAGCTGCGAAGAATATTCGCAAACAAGTTAAGTTCCACTTTCCGCTGGCCCCCAAGGGCATCTGACCTGACTGCACCAGACTATTTTTATGTCAAAAAAGAGGTTTACAAAACGAAGTCAAGGAATTTAACTGAATTGAATCAGTCAATTAAAACTAATAATAATTGAAGCGATCCCGACTACAACCCTTCAGGCCGCAATGAATAATTTTCTGATGAGGTACCGCATATGCGTGAATGAGTATGGGGGTCATTTTCGGTCCATCATCTTCAAAACCAATTAGTTATATAAGACAAAATTGAATGTTCTATACAAAAAACAATGCAGTACATTGATTAAAATAAAAGTTATTTCAATTTATGTTTGTAGCTCAATTTGTGCGCCACCCTGTATCTGAGATTTTGTTTTCTGTGGGCATAGTTTTATTATAATTAAACCCCCTGATAATAGTTATAAAGATAATATTTCGTTATATCCCAATTTAGGAGAAGAGGGATTGCATATGCAATTTTCCAATCTTGGAAAAGTATTTTCAAACATAAAATAATAGATAATTTTTTTGAAGATAAATAATGCACAAAATCTTCAACAATTTGTTTATAGTATTACACTGACCGATCGCATCGCGATGGTTAGTACATGTTGCAGGTTTGACCCGGCGGTCAGCTCTATGTGCCTAACGAACACTTCGAGTAGTCGAGTAATCGGCAAGTCTAGCAAATGTTTTTCAAACTGTGACGTTGGGGACCGATGTTAAACTGTAGGTCCCGTTGAGTGAATCTAAAAACTGAATGCTTGTAAGCTCGCTGAATATGAAAAGCTATCCCATATCTCATTCACTGTTCAATCCAATTAGAAATATTCATCTGAGGCGGCCTAAAATATACACTTTCTTAATCATCGTAAAACTCTGTGTTGATCAGGGCATATCTGTCCATCCACTTATTTGTTAAAAGGATGATAGAGATCGGACAGGTTAAGCTAGGAATTTGACATTTTGCATGAGGACATTTCATACTCATAAGCAAGTTAGGCACGAAATCGGAAAAACCTAGCCTAGGACCAAAATTTATTGGGCTCTGAACCCATCTCTAGAAAAATGAATTTATTTTCGATAATTATACCATTTATCGGTTTATTCAAAGCAATATACGATGGTTTTTAATATTTACTGGAAAGAAGAACCCTAAAATCATGCAAATGTTTAAAGCACTGCATATTTTTACTGGAAGGATTGGGTCAGAAATAAACTTGGTTACACTAGAACAGAAATCGGCTTTGAAATAAGTTCATTTTAAGCATTTTTGAACAATTATATCACTTATGCACAAAAAAGGACCATCAGCTCATAAACTTTGAAGGAGATTATTTGAAAAATACTAAAAAAATATGAATTATCACTTGAAAAACGAGCAATGTCGACACATTTCTAATACGCCCATTTATCTGGAGACCAATCGATACGTTAGCCACAGCCATGTTCATATCGTCAATTCGACATAGTCGTCCGACAAAATTGTGAAGTGTGCGTTATGAAAATTTTGACATCGATGTGATGAAAATATTTCTTTTTTCAATTTTTCGGTTTAAAACGCTGACATTTGCACCTCACATCTATAAACATTTTTAAAGTTGACAATAATCTTTTCAGTTTTATTATACCACACATTCTATATGTAGGCCCTGTTTTTAAAAATTTATTTGAAAAGTAGTTCAATTTAATTTCAAATTTAAGCCCACAGGCTACGTGCCACCAAACCAAAAGTAATTATAGCAAACACTGACATCACATCAGTACCCACATGGCCGGCAGGATTACATCCATCCTTGTTGGTGCATTGACTGCAATCGCGGGTGTGTTTACCGGTTGTATGATATTCACGCAATTCATATCGGCAACCCAGCATACTGCTGTAGATGCATCCTTTGTAGAAAAATTCTCCAGGAGCTGAAATAGAAAAAGATTTGCAATTCGTTTGAAGATTCATGTATATCGTTCCATTTCAATTGTGTTGCTGTACATACGACTTTTAATTTCCTCCCGATAACAATCGAAGTCGACACTTGTTTGGTTTACATTAACACCTTTGTGGTGGAGGTCCAGAAAGGCCCTTGTGAAGTTGGCTAGCTGACTATTGCAAATTTGTTGCTTGGCATTTCTGCAAGAGTCCTTTGAATCACATACATAACATTTTAGAGATTGACCTTAAAGAGAAAATGAAAATAAAATAGCAATGTAGAGGATTAAAAAGCCATACCGAAAAACCTAAAAAAAATCCGAAAAACCAAAAAGAGCTAAACGCTGAAAATGAATAATATTCCCCAGAAAAATAAAACTAAACCAACATTTTCACAATTTAACAAATTTGTTAAACATTGGAAGTTATTTTATTGTGAAAAACTCTGGGTAATTTTTGGTAAAGTACTACTTTGATGTTCGCACGATTAGAAATTTAGAAATTTTCCTAGATGCAGTTCTTTTGTGAAAAATTAATAAAGAAAATCTACACAAATACCTGTAGAATAAGAAATTTTAAGAGATCTAGTTGTTTACAAATAGCAAAATTACTGCAGACAGACAGACGAAAATATTTAAAAAATATGTAATAAATCGCATACCTCCCAATCTATAAGAGGTAACCAAAATGTACAAACATGTTCTTTACAGATTTTTTCCAAAGGGTAACCAACGATGGCATAACTGGAACACAATAATTTGGCAGCACAATAATACCTGAAGAGTTGAAAGTCCCCAACCTCAACGTCAAAAACGTCAGTGTGAAATTTCATCATCTATATCGGTCAAACTGTTAAAGAGGAGCATAACTTTTGCTCACTTTTCTGGTCTTACCCCCACTTTGCGACATTATCTGGGATTTGAGCCTCTATCTAATCATCAAATATTTCTCTCAGCGACAGCCACGTCGATGTACCGACTAATACTTCTAAAGGGGTTTTGTAAAGGGCTATGCACAAACCTCTTTTTATATTTCATACATCATACATTCTGACTTATTGCCGTAGACATCCTACTTCAGAAGGCCTTATACGGGGTTATCCATTTTTCGGTTTCAAAAGTAAAGTTAAATAAAACATACATAAACCTATGATTTCGTTGGAACTTTTATTGCGTTATAATGCTTGGACGTTGCGATTATGTACGCATGCAATGTCATTTATATGACCGCCTATGAATTGGCTGCAGTAGTGGATCCTTTCAAAGTAGTCTAACTGCGTTAAAAAAAAATTGACGTCGCCATAACGTGGAATTACGTTTTCTGGAAATTTCTTTCATTTCAAAGTAGTTTTCGACCACTTTTTCGCATGTTTAAGGCGGTATCTCGGCGATAACTTGACGAATGTCAGTTTTCAAATGCTCCAACGTTTGGAGATTATCCGCACAAACACGGTCTTTGCCGTAGCCCCTCAAAAAAAGTCTAAGGGCGTTAAAATCGCGTGATCTTGTTGGCAAATTGACGTCACCATAACATAGAATTACGATTACTGGAAACTTCTCATGCAATAACACCAAAATCGGGCATATTGTGTTGCTTGTGGCACTGTCCTGTTGAAACCACATATCGTCCAGATCATATTCTCCAATTGCAAGACAAAAAATCGGTTATCATATCATTTAATTAATGGTGACGGTTCCTCCAGCATCATTTTCGAAAAAATACGGCCCAATGACACCTCCAGACTATAATGCGCACCAAACAACTACTTTTTCTAGATGCAATGGCTTTTCCGCAATCACTTCTGGATCATATGCGACAACTTTGCTTGTTGACATAACCACCGGGTGAGAAATGAACCTCATCGCTGGAGAAAATTTTGTTCGAAAAATTAGCATTGAAAACCTGTTGCTGTAGCACCTAATCATCACATCTGCGGCGTTATGGATGATCAACCGGATATAATTGTGGCGTG
>JAHXMU010000075.1:1156873-1214738 GCA_019455685.1 Philornis downsi
CTACTGTCATTTACTTTCAGCATCTGCGACAGTTGGATTTTATCCGAGTTCAGGCTCAATTCCCAATGCAAAATTCACCCGGTTCCAGCCTATGAATGTTTCGATTTATTGTGCACGGTGGGCTGCTTTGGCGGGCAGCGATGTTGTTCTCGACCGATCTGGTTTTTCGGTCGTCAGTGGACATTTTTGTTGATAAATATTAAAACATATCCATTTACCACAAAAACGCACTAGTTTAATATATATAACGAATTTGTTAGAGAATTTGTAGAGAATTTCAAGTGGTAATTTTGTAAAATCCCAAATTAAATTCTTATTAATTGATATGAAAATCATGCAAGTGGTATTATTTTTATTTCAAATGTATGATGCCTAATCTATTAAAGACTGAAAGTTTAAACTATGAAACCCTCATTCAAGCCCAGCAGAACTTTCCACAAAATGTGCGGTATTTTGATAAACTATGATCATCATTGGGTTAAAACATTAAAATGTATTTTAAATATAACAAAATAATCTTAGTGGAAGGCAGTAAGAGATTTATGCTGTCTTGGCCACCAATGGGTTAATGTCATTCAACAGTTATCCCTCACCTTATTTATCAATGGTTTATTAGTTTATTACAATCATTTGGAATAGGAATAATCTCCATAGAAGAAGGAAATTTATGGGTAGCTATAATTAATTTATGTGTTTGACATTTGTGGCGATTACGTGAATTATTAAATTTTTCCTAGAAATAAGGCAAATTGGAGTCTATTGAAAAATCACCTTGATTAAAGTAAATTGCTACATTTTATCAATCGCTCGTTTTATCAATTCGAACTTTAATTCATTAATTGTGGCCATCGCAATAGTGGATGTGTGAACTGAAGCATTGCCTTGATGAAACAACAGTTTCTTTTTCGCCAAATGTGGACTTTTTCCCATAATTTCATTACCTAAACGCTGCAATAAACCAACTTAATATTCGGCGTTGATGGTTTTTTCTTTGCCGAAGATAATCAATAAAAATAATCCCATGCGCATCAGAAAAAACAGATGTCATGGCCTTGTATGCAGATGGAACCGTCTTCGCCTTCTTTGGACGCGATTCTCCCATTCCAGTCCACTGCTTTGATCATACCTTTGTCTCAGGTGTGAAGTGGCAGACCCATGTCTCATCCATGGCTATAAATCGATGCAAAACTTCGGTGTTATTGAGGTGCAATACCGCTAAACACTCTACTGAAACATCTTCTCGACGCTGCGTTTCCTTTCTTGAAAGCAATCGCGGCACCCATCTTGCGCTCAGTATTCTCACTTTCAATTTTTTGGTCAATATGCGATATATAACACTTTTTGAAATGTTTATCATTCCAGCTGGCTCACGCACATTCAGCCGATTATCATCCAATTGCGAATTTTTAACGGTGTTCGCCTTGGCAGCTCGTACGCTCTTGTTTAAACTCTGCAGCCGGAAGTAGCCTCTGCAATTATTCTCTTGTATATATTCTTGTAAGGGTCCGTCTAAGCCGTGGGCGTAACTATTCAATATTATTCAATAATACTGAAAATATGACTTTTTCACTAGGGAAATAAGCTAAGACATATAAGATGTATGGAAAGAACCAATTTTTGACACGTCTCCTTATACCAGAATGAGTTGGTATGTCCCCGCCACTAAGGACACTAATTCACGGAAGGCCTGTTTCGGATCATGTAGTCTAGAAAATATTGTGCTCTTTTTTACAAAACAAAGCAATAAAACGAAAATATTCATTGTTCATTCAAATGTATTGTATCGTCTTAAAAGTAGACCATTTCTGAAATAATACACTTAAGACGACCTTTTTCAAATGCATTGTCCGGAAAAAGCTTCAGTTCTCGTTGCGAATTCTCTTCCATTGACTACTGACGGATGTCCTGAAATAGTAATTTGAGTTTTGGAAGGAGAAAAAAATCGGCAGAAGCCATATGAGGTGAATACGATGACTTTTTTTAAATTTTTGGCTAGAAATTCATTCGCAGTGATAGCTTTATGAACTGAAACATTATCGTGCTGTAAATTCCATTAATCTGACTCTCAAACGCTTCATAAGGTCCAGATAATAATATTTATTTGCGGTCAGAAAATCAGACATGAATTTCATGTCAAACTTGTAAACTCATGTCTCATCACCAGTTATAATGTATTTTGAGAACGTCGAGTCGGAATTCACTCATTTTATCTGGTCCTCAGTGACCTGAACTGATTTTTTTAAATTTCATTCGCGTGATTTAAAAAAATCAGTTCTTTCAGACTTAGCCGTTTCATACTCAATTAGTGATATAAAATGGTACAAATTGGTTCGTGAGATGGAGAAAATTCATTTGTGTGCGTTACACATTGCTAAAATGGATGTGTGTAAACGGATGACGAAAAGCCACAATAATGTAATAATAATAATTTATATTCGGAATATATTATTATATATTATATATATTTATTGGGTTTGAAACCGACGGTCTGGCAAGGCTGTCAGCTGTCAAAAAGCTGTCATCTGAAGTGTTATTTATTTAGTGAACGATTTGATCGTTTAACAACCGGATAACGCTTAAAAATAGCTGATTCAAATGGCTTTTAATCGAATAAAAGTTTCTTCAGCGATGAAACTCATTTCTCACTCGGTGGTTACGTCTACAACCAAAATTGTCGCATGTGGTGCTCAGAGGCCCCAGAAGTGATAGTGGAAAAACTATTGCATCCGTGACGGTGACGTCTAAATGCGCATAATGGTCTGGAGCCGTAATTTTTCGAAAATGATATTGGCGGAAGCTCAAAAGGATCCACTGCTGCAACCAATCCAGAGGCGGCCATTTAAATGGTATTGTACTTCGTACATAATGACAGGGTCCAAGCGTTATAATGAAGTAAAGGCTTCATCGAAATCATAGCTTTACGTGTTATATCGAATTAAAGAAGAAGCTATTTTTATATAATACAATAATAGTCTGTAAAGTTCACATTTCTAACGAAATCCCGATGTGGGTAATCCCGCAGTGGAGCCGTTTTATTAGATATAAATTTGTCGATCCATTGTCAGTTTTGAAATTATCGAACTTTGTCCTGCCAAGTTTATCCCCAATATTTAAGTAATTGTATACGAAATTCATACAATCAATACATTCCGGGATGGAAAAAAATCATATTTAGATAGCTCCGGAAAAAAATCAATTTTAGCACACTTCAAACAGCCTTGAATTTTAATGTTGTACAATTAATTATAAGAAAACGTTTCAAAATTATAACACATCTGATAAAGTCAGTTCGAATATATTTCTCTCATTAGTATTTGATCATTTTCCATAATAATTTTTAATAATTTATAATTTTTTTCTCCTTAACTATTTTTTGTCAAATATAAATGAATGCTTCAACTTGACACTCTTTTTCATTCTTATTCTCTATTTCGTACTCGAATACCACAATTCTTTCCCGTGCAATAGTAAGATCTTCTATCGTATTATTTTCACTACTTGAATATTATTCCAAATATTTCTACTATAAAAAGCCATTAAGGCAACAAGTTACAATACATGTAATTTACATACTGTATGTAATACAGCTAAGGACAGTTAAGACCACAGCGAATATAACTTTTGACGACTGCATATTGAAAACGAAAGTACGTTTGCTTCCTGTTCTCCAAACACGTAAACTTAGCACTGCAATGATACAGGTATAACTAAAATATAGATTATCTTTGAACTAATTTTTCCAGTCATTTGAGAAACGACATTGTTTTTTTTTTCTTCATCATTGTTACTAAAAAGCGATAATAGTCATAAATATTTTGGCTTCTACTGCAAGTGGATAGATAAGATATAGTTTGTATACTGTGCTTGGTATTATTTAGTTCTCAAACTTTCGACTTTGTGTAAAGGTAATAAGAAATCTTATCTAAGCGCAAACATATCAGTAGTTATTATAAATGAACGTTATACAATTTTGTGAAATATATTCATCACATTTGGCAACGTTCTCGTCTCATTTTGATTTCACTGTTATGCTGAAGTTTGTTCATAACATCAGAGGAAGTGGCTAACATTTATATCTTCCTCCGTGGGAAGTATACATGCCTTTATCATTTCATACGTCTAAAAATATGACATCCAAATAAGACATTTACAGTGCCAAGAATCTTTTGCCCCAAATGCGTTTCATGAATTTTCAAGCCAATAGAGATATCAAGTCTTTACCAAATTTGTCAAAAACTGATACAGTTTAATATTTTGCTTGATCGTAGCCGGATATTGTACTACTACTGGTTCCTCCCATACAAATTGACGGAGTTTCGGAAATTCAGTTTTCCTCCGGTAACACCACATTCGTTGATTGGAGCAATCTACATTTTTGTCCATTGCATTTATTTATAATGCTTGGCGGAATTTGGAAAAACTCGGATAAATAATTTCGCCCCTCCTGGTACAAATGACCCATTTAGTCCATATATTCTTATATTCATGTCTCTTACATAACCGTACTAAATTTAGTCACTAACTAAAGTGGACAGCATTGCCATACCCGGTCTGTAATCTCCCATATGAATTGTGTGATTTTGCGAAATTCAGTCTTTCCTCTGTAATTTCTAATAGGTAAACTGCAATGGTCTAAGTTCTAGTTCAGTATAGTGACTTACAATTCTCTGCAAGTCCTAAGAAAAATTGACCAAATAACCATGGCCCTTCAAGTACCTCCTATACAAATCATTAATTTAATCCATATATTTTTAACTTCATATCTTTCTGGTAGTCACACTGAACACACTGACGTTATGTGCACTAAGTTCAGAGAATAAAATTGGACGATATTGCCAATCCCCTTCTAATACCTTCCATACGAATTGGTACATTTAATTTTTACTACTGTAATCCCTTATTCGTAGACTTCCATTACTTTAATTTTGTATATTTCATTATAATGCTTAGTGAAATTTTAAAAAATTAACCAGATAAACACGCCCTCTCTCTTTGGTAACTCTCATGCAAATTGCATAATTTTATTCCATATTCTCAGGTTTCATTTAATTAAATTAATTTCAAAAAAATTTAGCGCACATCAAGCACTCGCTATTATGAATGAAAATGGAGTGGATTGCCGCGCTCTTTGAGACACATAAGAATGAACCAGTTCAACAAATATCAATGGTTCATCTATAATTTCTGAATAGAAGACTTCAGAAAGTTATCGACTTTTATTGTACTTATTTCAGAATACAGAAAATAATTTAATTGGAATTTACCAGTTCGCCACACCGCTTGTGGAAATAGTTTCACTTTTGTACAAAGTAATACTACGTCAGTTAAAGGTATGTGTAAGTCAGTTAACCTGACTGAAATTTCTGTACTGGCTTTATTTCCCCCTGTGTTAAATAAAACTAGTAACCTGCTATAAATAATAATAATATAATAAATAAATAAATAAATAAATAATAATATAATAATAATATAATTCTCTGCTAGAAAAATTTATCAAACAAGCATGGCATTTCAAGTACCTCCTATACAAATTATCAATTTAATCCATATGTTTTTAGCTTCATATCTTTCTGGTAGTCACACTGAAATTGGATGATATTGCCAATCCCCTTCTAGTACCTTCCAAGCGAATTAGTAGATTCAATTTTTGCTACTGTGGGATTATTCGAATGTGGGATGCTACAAATGAGGGATTATTCGTAGACTTCCATTAGTTACATTTTTTATATTGCATTACAATTTAGTGAAATTTTAAAAAATTAACCAGATAAACACGCCCTCCCTCTCCATACAAATTACATAATTTTATTTCCATTCCCAGGTCGATATCTTTCATTTAGTACTTAACAACAACAGCAATAGCTATATTTATAGGTAATATGCTGTAGAGGTGTTGAAATTATAGACTGCTCCCAAATCGCAGTTAAAGTTCTTTAGCTGTGCTAGAACATGTCCGTCAGCCGGCTCTGGATGTGTTGTTTTGATTTGTGGTCAGACTGTAATAATAAAATAGCTAATAATTGAATTGATTATTGAGTGTTGAAGCGGAGGTAACATTCATGAAAGACTGTAATCGCACCTTTATCAGATCTGTTTGTATTAAGTAGTGAATTTATTACTTGGGGTTTGAAGACAAAGCACCTCGTTTTATCTTGAATCAATGGACGTTTTTGCGTACGGCAGAGTAAATGGTGAGATTGGAGGTGGTTTCTATCATATGTCAAACGAGTGCAGGGAATTGGTCAATAGAACACAAAATATTTATTTTTCATTTAAATTTATTGTATTACTTTTAACTTAGCCTCCTGATGAAATAACACACTTACGTTAACGAAAAATCTAATCATCGGAACATTTTTCAAGCACATTTTCCGGAAAAGATTATTCAATAATACTGTTTGAATATTTGGCTAGAAATTCATTGAAAGCCTTGTGAGACGGTGCGTTATCGTGGTCCAACATCCATGAGTTTCCTTCGCACAAAAATTTGGAGTTTTTACACGAATTTTCCCTCTCAAATGCCACATAAGGTCCACGTAATATCCTTTACCTACCGTTTGAAAAAACTCACTTTTTCAAAAGTTAAATTTGTTTTCAATAGATCACGTTTTTTCCAATTGCATCAATTCATTCCAATTATAGTACCGGCAGACCATAGCATTGTGGACAATGTGCCAGCCAGGCGAGTCATAAATACATAGCTCCTTTTCCTACTTAATAAATTTATTTCACCATTGTTTTTGAGGGGAAATGCATGTTTTTTAGTTTGTTCTTTCAATAATAAAGCCTGCAGTCAAGAAATAAAAAAATTCCATTAATGAGATATTGGAGAGTTATTCGTATTCAGTGAACTTGCTGTATTTTTGGACTCACTTTATAGAAACTACAGTTTTAACGACGACACTTTTTGAGAAACATTTACCAAACTTGTCGAGTATTTAGAGATCATTATGCACATTTGTGTGAACGCCGCTCAAATAATGATAGGTGGCTGTATACGGGATTGAAGCCGCGGTCATACGAACGATGGCCGCGTGTACTAATCATCGCACCACGATCGATCGCTGTATTAGTTAGAATTGTATTAAGCTGTGTCTATTAATTACTACAATACATTGCAAGTAACTGCTATAAATATTGAAAATAAAAGAAAAAAACGCTTAATGTACAATTTATTCTGAAGCTGGGTGCAGTCCTTGTGCCAGCAGTATTCTCCTACTTGACCGATTGCGCCCACTTGTGCTCTCCGTAGTATAGAGAAAGATATATCGCTAAATCTGCGATATTGTCAGAAACGCCTTCCCCTCAAGCATTACATATCGAATTATCCCCCATTGCCGATGAAAATAGATATTTTTAATATTGTTTAATGATCGCAAACACAATTTTGGCGATTCTAACAAAAACAACAGAAGTTGAGAGAGTTATTCGAGTATTTGTGCAATATCATCGTGTATTGCTTTAAGCTAATGAATACAAAGTTAAATTTGGGATTTTTATAAACCCCAAGAAATTAAAATTTTTCTAGAGGTGATTGTAGTCCTTGCATTGGCAAAATGTTTTCTTTCTGGACTGATTATGTCCAATTTCGAACTTGTCTTGCCTATTCTCATAAGATTATTTTATAGTAAACTTCAACCTTCTAGTTCAGACGGTGCGGTCTCTATCGTGTTGTCAATTGACTCAGATATAGACGATCTTAACTTGATCTCGACTGCTATGACGAACAAGAATTTGTGTGTTCCACTGTGTCCAAAAACCATATTTTCCGATTACAAAAAAAAAAAAGCTTTTATTCCTCCAAATCTGTTTTATCTCCTTTAGCGTATAGACACAAGTCATAAACTAGGCGAATAGAGCGTTCGTAAAGAGATGTTGGTTGAAGTTTTGACGAAAAATGCTCGAACAGCCACTGCAGTGTGAGGCAGCACGTTATGGTGGTGCGAAAAAAGAAGATTATTCTGGCAATAAATTTGGTCTCTTTTAGGAAATAATAACATTTGTGATGAGAAATTTATCACAATTTTGAATTTTGGCTATGACCTTAGAAAAATAAATATACAGGGTGGTGCACGGATCGTGCTACAAACACAGTGGCAATGGGGACTGTTATTTAAAGATATTGAAGGAGTTTTTTTTACCATAACTGCGCCGAAGACTTATCTGTTTCAACAACATTTGGTTCCAGGAAGATGGAGAAACATCACACATAGCCAAGCCGGTTATGGCGGAGCTGCAAATTTTTGCAAACAAGTTAATATCCAGAAACTCCACTTTCCGCTGGCTCCCAAGGTCACCTGACCTGACTGTAAAATACTTTTTTATGGGGTTATGTCACGCAAGAGGTTTGCAAAACGAAACCAAGGAATTTAACTAAATTGAAGCTGCCAATTAAAACAATAATTGGGGGCGATCTCGACTTCAATCATTCAGGGCACAATGACTAATTCTCTGATCAAATGTCACATACGTATGAATGATCATGGAGGCCTTTTATGGTCTATCATCTTCAAAACCAATTGGTTATATAAAATAAAATTGAATTTTCTATACAATAAAAAAAATGCAATACATTGATTAAAATAAAAATTATTTCAATTTCTTATTGTAGCAAAATTTGTGGCGCACAATCTGGGATTTGATTCTCTTTGGGCATAGTTTTATTATCATTAGACCCTGTGATGTTAGTTATAAAGATAATATTTCGTTATATCCCGGTTTGAGAGAAGAGGGATTGCATGTGCAATTTTCCAATCTTGGAAAAATCTATTCAAACACAAAATAATCGAAAATTTGCTTTAAATGTAAATTATACACAAAATTTATTTATAGTGTTAATTTATTTATAGTGTGACCGACCGCATCGCTATGGTTTGCATGACCGGATTGTTTGCATGTTCCGGGTTTAATCCGGCAGTCAGCTCTATGCGTCTAACGAACACTTCGAGCAGTCGAGCAACCGACAAGTCTAGCAAATTCTTTTCAAGCTGTGACGTTGGGGACCG
Source organism: Philornis downsi (assembly GCA_019455685.1). NCBI lineage: Eukaryota > Metazoa > Arthropoda > Insecta > Diptera > Muscidae > Philornis > Philornis downsi. The sequence continues at coordinate 1,165,879 of JAHXMU010000075.1, forward strand.
ATGTTAAACTGTAGGACCCGTTGAGTGAATCTAAAAACTGAAAGCTTGTAAGCTCGCTGAATATGAAAAGCTATCCCATGTCTCATTCACTGTTCAATCCAATTAGAAATATTCATCTGAGGCAGTCTAAAATATACACTTTCTTAATCATCGTAAAAATCTGTGTTGATCAGGGCATATCCGTGAATCCATGTGTCTGTCAAAAGGTAAGCTAAGAAGGTGACTTTTTGTATGAGGATATCTCATATTCATAAGCAAGATAGGTACGAAATCGGAGAAAATTGGCTCTGGGGAAAAATCTACTGGGCTCTGAACCCATCTAGAATTTTTTTGGATAATTTTACCATTTATCGGCTAATAAAAAGCAATACAAAATGTTTTTTTTTATATATTCTGGAAAGAAGAATCCTAAAATCATGCACTGCATATTTTTACTAGAAGAATTGACTCAACCGATATATATGATATGATGAGATGGAATAGAAATAAACTTGGTCTTTGAAGTAAGATCATTTTCGGCCTTTTATGCACAAGAAATGATCATCAGTTCATAAGCTTTGAAGAAGATTATTTGAAAAATAATAAAAAAAATGAATTCTCGCTTGAAAAACACGCAATGTCGACACATTTCACATGAGAGGGGGGCGTTTCTAATACGCCCATTTATTTGGAGACAAGTCGATGCGTTAGTCACAGCCATGTCCATATCGTCAATTCGACATAGTCGTCCTGTTATGAAAATTCTGGCATCAATTTTTTTTTCTTTAATTTTCCGGTTTAATTCGCTGACATTTGCACTTCACGTCTATAAACATTTTTACAATTAGCAATAATTTTTCAGTTTTATTACACCACATATTCTATATGTAAGCACTGTTTTTGAAAAAATTTATTTGAAAAATAGTTCAATTTAATTTCAAATTTAAGCCCACAGGCTACGTGCCACCAAACCAAAAGTAATTATAGCAAACACAGACAGCACATCTGTACTCATATGGCCGGCAGGATTACATCCATCCCCGTTACTGCATTGAATGCAATCACGGGTATAATAACCGTTTTTATGATATTCATTCAGTTCATATCGGCAACCTTGCATACTGCTGTAAATGCATCCTTTGTAGAAAAATTCGCCAGGAGCTGAAATAGAATAAAATTTGCAATTTGTTTGAAGCTTCATGTCCATCGTTCCATCTCAGTTGTGTTGCTGTACATACGACTTTTAATTTTCATCCAAAAACAGTCAAAGTTGACACTTGTTTGGTTTACATTAACGTTATTGTGATGGAGGTCCAGAAAAGCCGTTGTGAGGTTGGCTTCCTGAATATTACAAATTTGTTGCTTGGCATTTCTGCAAGAGTCCTTTGAATCACATACATAACATTTTAGGGATTGACCTTAAAGAAAAAATTAATAAAAAAAATATCAATATAGAGGATAAAACGCTTTAACAAACAAAACAAGTATTCCAGCAATGATACTAACTCTCCCAAACCGGTTAAAAGCCCATATCGAGAAACTTTAAAAAATCCGAAATCCTGCTTAAAACGAATAAAATCCCTCAGAAAAATAAAACTAAACCAACATTTCCACAATTCAACATAAATTTGTTAGCATTGAAAATTATTTTACTGTGGAAAACTCTGGGTAATTTTTGATAAAGTACTACTTTGATGCTCGCACGCAGATTCAGAAGTTTTCCTAGATGCAGTTCTTTTGTGAAAAATTAATAAAGATAATATGCACAAATACCTGTGGAATAAGAAATTTTAAGAAAGGTAATTCCTTTACAAATAACAAAATTACTGCAAAAAAAAAAAAAAAAAAAAAAAAAAAACAGGAAAAATATTTTAAAAATACGAGTATGTAATAGATCTTGTATCTCCCAAGCTATAAGAGGTAATCGGTGTGTTTAAACATGTTTTTTGCAGATTTTTTTCAAGGGGTAACCAACGATGATATAACAGAAACACAATAATTTGGCAGCACAATAAAAAGTTGTCAAATCCAAGGTGTCATGCTTTAAATCTTAACTGAACGGCTCTGGTTACACCTGAAAAGTTAAGTGTCCGAACATAAGCTCTCCAACGTCAATGTCAAGAACGTCAGTGTGAAATGCCATCAACTAAATCGGTCAAACTGTTAAAGAGGAGCATAACTTTTTCCCACTTTTCTGGTCTTATCCTCACTTTGCGACGATATCTGGGATTTGAGCCTCTATCCAATCATCAAATATTTCTATCAGCGATAGCCACGTCGATGTACCGACTAATACTTCTAAAGGATTTTTGTAAATGGCTATTAACAAAATTCTTTTTATTTTTCATACATCCTACATTGTGAGTTATTGCCATAGACATCCTATTTCAGAAGGCCTTACACGGGGTTATTCATTTTTCGGTTTCAAAAGTAAGCAAGTTAAACAAACCATACTTAAAACTATGATTTCGATGGAACTTTTATTGCATTATAATGCTTGGACCTTGCCATTATGTACGCATGCAATGTCATTCATATAACCGCTTATGAATTGGTTGCAGTAGTGGATCCTTTCAAAGTAGTTGTTGACCACTTTTTCGCACATTTCGGGCGGTATCTCGGTGATAACTTGACGAATGTTAGTTTTCAAATAATCTAACGTTTGGCGATTAATCGGTCAAACACGGTCTTTGCCGTAGCCCCTCGAAAAAAGTCTAATCGCATGATCTTGGTGGCAAATTGACGTCGTCAAAACGTGGAATTACACTTTCTGGAAACTTCTCATGCAGTAAAGCCAAAATCGGTCTACTGTGTAGCTTGTGGCACTGTCCTATTGAAACCACATATCGTCCAGATCGTAATCTCCAATTGCAAGCCTAAAAAGTCAGTTATCATATCATTTAATTAATGGTGACTGTTCCTCCAGCACGATTTTCGAAAAAATACGGCCCAATGACACATCCAGACTGTAATGCACACCAAATAGTCGGTTTTTCTGGATGCAATCGCTTTTCTACAATCACTTCTGGGTCATGCGAGCCCCATATGCGACAATTTTGCTTGTTGACGTAACTACCGAGTGAGAAATGAACCTCATCGCTGCAGGAAATTTTGTTCGAAAACTCAGCATTGAAAACCTGTTGCTGTAGCACCTAATTATCACATCTGCGGCATTATGGATTGTCAACCGGATGTAATTGTTGCGTGAGTTGATTTCTATGTGGATGGAAGTGTAAATCCAAATGCAAAATATGCCATAATGTACCGTAAGATATGCCGAAAACGCAGAAAACGCCATGGTATCGACAAATTCGGATTATCCGTCACACTTTCATTAACAGAAGCGATATTTTCAGCAGATGCATACCTATAACGCTCCCAGTCCCTTCAAATTTCTTTATAATCGTGAAAAGTGTCTACATTTTAATCACCACTTTTGTAGTAAGTTTTAACTATTATTGCGCGTTCTTCGGTTGTTAAACTATCCATAGTATATGGCTAATATCTCAATCGTGGTGAATTAGTTCAGTAGGAAAACACTTTCTCATACAGGGATTAAATCCAACTTTTAAAGGATGATCATATGTGATTTTTTGTAGTTTTTGATATTTACTGACTGACCGACTGCGTTGATTTGTAGTATAGTCCGCATGATCGTAGGTTCAACCCCACGGCGGTTACCTCCGGGTGTCTGATGATTACTCGAGTAATCGACTTCTCAGTATGTGACGTTCGGAATCGACGTTAAACTGTAAGTCTCCTTGAGTAAGTCTACCAACAAAATGCATTTAAACTCATTGAATGTGAGAAGCTCTACCATATCTCAATCATGGAATGCAAGGGAATTTGTTTTTATAATTAATGCCCAAAATAGGGCATCGCATTTTTGAGACATAACAATTGTTTGAGACATTTATGTGAATTTTGTTTATCTGGCTGCTCGTTGTATGCTTGGTGTGCATCTTTGTATAAATTTCACTTCTTTCGAACTACAATTATAACATGAAGACCCGACTTTATTTCCTGCTTTTTTCCGTAAGACCCTCATGATTTTTGTTTTATATTAATCACCTTCAAGCACTTTTTTGGTAATTTGTTGAATGATACACCTTATGCGGCGATTCCACTGCGAAGTTTATCTGAATTATCAGGTTTTATTTATTTATTTATTTTATTTTTTTTTTTTTTTGCAAACAAAACCACATAAATGCACCAAATGAGAGGAAAACAACTATGGAAAAGCGTTGTCAATCTTAAATTTTTACTCGTACTACTTCCCCGGTATTCACACAGATTGACAAGGACGAGAAAAAGCCACAAGACTGTAATAATAATAATTTACATTCGGAATATATTATTACACAGGGCTATCCATTTATTGGTTTCAAAACCGACGGTCTGCCAAGGCTGTCAGCTGTCAAATAGCTGTCGTCGGAAGTGTTATTTATTTAGTGAAGTGTGAACAGGCGAAGAACACGTGAAAATAGTTAAAGCTTACTACAAAAGTGGTGATTCAAACGCGGACTTTCAATCGAACAAAAGTTTCTTCAGCGGTGAAAGTCATTTCTCACTCGGTGGTTACGTTAACAAGCAAAATTATCGCTAGGGGGGCTCGGAGAGCCCACAATTGGTGGTGAAAACGCCATTGCATCTGGAAAAGTGTATGTGTATAACATTGGAGGAAGCTAGAAAGGATTCACTGCTATAATCAATCCAGAGGTGGACATTTAAATGGTATTGTGTTTCGTACATAATGGCAGGGTCCAAGCATTATAATGCAGTAAAGGCTTCATCGAAATCATAGCTTTATGCGTTTTATCGAATTAAAAAGGAAGTTAATTTTGTATAATGCAATAATAGTCTGTTAAGTTCCCATTTCGAGCGAAATTCCAATGTGGATAATCCCGCAGTGGAGCCGTTTTATTAGATATGAATTTGTGAATCCATTGTCAGTTTTGAAATTATCGAACTTTGTCCTGCCAAGTTTATCCGCAATATTTAAGAAATTGTATACGAAATTCATACAATCAATACATTCCGGGATGGAAAAAAAAAATCATATTTAGATAGCTCCGGAAAAAATTAATTTCAGCACACTTTTCAATCAGCTTGAATTTTAAAGTTATGCAATTAATTATAAGAAAACGTTTCAAAATTATAACTAATCTGATAAAGTCAGTTGAAATATAAATAATATATCTATTATTTGAATTTGATCATTTTCCACACTTTGCATACTTAATTTTTTTCGTCTCCGTATTTTGTCAGTGCTGGCATCTGCTACAGCACCTGTAACATTTTTTGAAATGCGTTTTCAAAATTCAGGCGTACATATATTTTTCCTCCTTCACTAGTTTTTGCCACATATAAGTGAATTCTTCAACTTGACACTCTGTTTCATACTTATTCTCTGTTTTCTCGAATTTCCCCGAATACCGCAATTCTTTCCCGTAAGATCTTTTATTGTATTATTTTCACTACTTGAATATTATTCCAAATATTTCTACTATAAAAAACTATTGAGGCAACAAGTAACAATACATTTAATTTACATACTGTATGAAATACAGCTAAAGACAATTAAGACCACAGCGAATATAACTTTTGACGACTGCATACTGAAAACGAAAGTACGTTTGTTTCCTGTTCTCCAAACACGTAAACTTTACACTGCAATGGCACAGGTATAACTAAAAAATAGTCCACAAAAATAAAGGTTGATATTTGTTTTAGAATATTTTTGAAATAATTTTACCAGCCACTTGAAAAACGACATTGATTTTTTCTCATCATAACAATTAAAAAAGATAGTTATCATACATTTTTTGACTTCTACTACAAGTGGATAGATAAGGTATAGTTTGTATAGCCTGTACTACTGTGCTTTGTATTATTCAGTTCTCAAACTTTTAACTTTATGTGAAGATAACAAGGAATCTCATGGAAACCCAAACATATCAGCAGTTATTAAAAATAAATATTATACACTTTTGTGAAATATATTCATCACATTTGGCGACGTTCTCGTCTCATTTTGATTTCGCTGTTATGCTGGAGTTTGTTAATAACCCTAAAGGAAGTGACTAACATTTATACCTTCCTCCGTGGGAAATATGTGTACTTTTATCATTTCATACGGCAAAAAATGTGACATCCAGAAGAAAACGTTTACAGTGTCTAGAACCTTTTGCCCCAAAAGCGTTTCATGATTTTTTAAATCAAAAGCGATATCAAATCTTTACCAAATTTGTCAAAACTTGACACAGTTTAATATTTTGCCTGATCATAGGCCGATATTCTACTACTACTGGTACCTCCCATACAAATTGACGAAGTTTCGGAAATTCAGTTTTCCTCCGGTAACACCATGTTCGTAGACTGGAACAACCTACATTTTTGTCCATTGCATTTGTTTATGATGCTTGGCGGAATTTGGAAAAAATCGGATAAATAATTTCGCCCCTCCTGGTACATTCTGGTACAAATGGTCCATTTAGCCCATGTATTCTTATATTTATGTCTCTTACATGACCGTACTAAATTTAGTCAGCTTTGGTACACACACTAAGCGTTTTCCAAATCAAGTTCTCACAACTAAAGTGGACAGCATTACCGTACCCGGTCTGGTACTTTCCATATGAATTGCACGATTTTGCGAAATTGACTCTTTTCTCTGTAATTTCTAATAGGTAAACTGCATTGGTCGAGGTTCTTGTTCAGTGTAATGACTTACAATTCTCTGCTAGTCCTAAGAAAAATTGACCAAATAACCATGGCCCTTCAAGTACCTTCTATACAAATTATCAATTTAATCCATAAATTTTAAGCGTTATATCTTTCTGGTAGTCATATCCAATTCGATAAAATTTGACAGATGTTATGCCTTATGTACCTATAGTAAGTTCAATGAGTGAGATTGGATGGCATTGCCAATACCTTTCTATAGGGTGGCGCATAAGCAACGTTAAGATAAGTGAATACATTTTTTGTTTGAGTGTTGTTTTTTTTCGTCTCTTTACAGAATTAACTAAATAATACTTGGAAAATTTATGATGGAAAGGCTCAGCATAGAACAAAGAACCAAAGTTGTTCAATTTTACTTTGAAAGTCAGCATTCGATAATTCAGATCATATCGTATATCGCTCCAACAATTTACCGATTGGTTCAGCGTTTTGGGCAACAAGGGGCTGTTTGCAACCTTCCGCGTGCTGGAAGACTTCGTACAGTTCGAAATAAAGTGAACATTGCTCGAGTGCAAGCAAGTATTGAGGGAAACCCCAAAACTTCCACCAGGCGACGTTCTCAGCAGTTAGAGATGTCTAGGCCGTCTTTGCAAATAATTTTACATATGTTACATCTTTTCCCATATAAGATGCAATTGGTTCACGAGTTAAAAACCAAATGATGTACAAGAACGCATTCAATATAGTCGCCGTTAACGTTACTTATGCGCCACCCTTTAGTATCTTCCATACGAATTGGTAGATTTAATTTTTGCTACTGTAATCCCCCATTCATAGACTTCCGTTACTTAAATTTTTTATATTGCATTATAATGCTTAATGAGATTTTAAAAAATTAACCTGATAAACACACCCTCCCTCTCTGGTATTTCTCATACAAATTACATAATTTTATTCCATATTCCCAGGTTTCATCTAATTGCACTAAATTCAACAAAATTTCTTTGGGGTACCTACCACACATAAGAATTGACCAATTCAACAGATATCAATGGTCTATTTATAATTTCTGAATAGAGAACTTCAGAAAGTTATAAACTTTTATTATGCTTATTTCAGAATTCAGAAAATGTTTTAGTAAGAATTTACCAATTCGCCACACCGCTTGTGGAAATAGTTTCACTTTTGTACCAAGTAATACTACGTCAGTTAAAGGTATGTGTAAGTCAGTTAACCTGACTGAAATTTCTGTACTGGCTTTATTTCCCCTTGTGTTAAATAAAACTAGTAACCTGCTATAAAACAAAAGATTATGAAAGTTCTTCCCCTTCAAACCACCAAATAACTTAATAAGATGTTTAACGACTAAAATCATCTTTCAGTTTCTTTTATAATAATTAATTTAATGCCATACGATTACAAAGTAATAATAAACGTTCCCTTAGCAAACTTTTTTAGGTCTCTTAATTAAAACAAGTCATACTTATTTCAACGCTTCATAATTTCTTTTCTAAGAAATCCCTCGTCTTGCAACGTTACTCATATGGACAGGGATGGGCAGCATAACATGGGCAAATGAGAACGATGTGTAATTGATAAATGCAAAATGGTTCCAATCATGTAACAACAGCTTGCTAAAGGGCTGGGATTCTTGTTATACATAAAATCAATTAAGCAAGGAAACCTCACTCTCTTCATATTCCATCTAGCAACATGAGATGGAGTAGTGATGTAGGCCTCAATGTTCAATGTAGGCCTCTTCCAATATAACACACTTATGCTATCCATTGATCCATTTCCTGTAAATTCCATTTTTAATATTAGAATTTACTATATTATTATAATCTTATAATGTTGTTTTACTAGCCGACCCGGCAAACGTTGCTTTGCCTTCAAATTTTATTTTTATTGGAAATGTTTCATGCCAATAATTCTATTATAATAAGAAAGGCCATGGATATTTAATTTATGGTTTGTATGGGAGGTACCACGCCCCATTGTCCAATTGGACCGAATTGTAAATCTAAATCATCCCGGGCACCACCCAGACGCATATACAAATATTTATGCAAAGCGGTCCAGCCGTTTAGGAGGAGTTCACTGACAACGCCCGTACAGTAGAATTATATATACAAAGATAATACATTTGTAATTCCTTAATTTTTAGTAGTAAAATTTTTTTTATTGAATTTTCCAGTTTGAGCGCATCATCATCATTATTAAATATAGTGTATTGCGGTCGAAACTACCAATTATTTGTCGAATTTCAATTGACGAGTTTCAAATTTCAATTGATGTGTTTTGAATTTCAATTGATTGAATTCGATAGAATTTCGAATGGAAATTTTGATTTTCAATTGATGTCTTTCGATTTTCAAATAGAATATTTGAATTTCAATTAATGTCCATTGAATTTCAAATGAAAATTTTGATTTTCAATTGATGCCTTTCGAATTTCAAATTGAAATTTTGATTTTCAATTGATGCCTTTCGAATTTCAAATTGAAATTTTGATTTTCAATTGATGTCTTTCGATTTTCAAGTAGTATATTTGAATTTCAATTAATGTCTTTTGAATTTCAAATGAAAATTTTGATTTTCAATTGATGCCTTTCGAATTTCAAATTGAAATTTTGAGTTTCAATTGATGTCTTTCGAATTTCAAATAGAATATTTGAATTTCGATTGATGTCTTTTGAATTTCAAATGGAAATTTTAAATTTCAATTGATGTGTTTCAAATTCCAAATACTTTTTTTGAATTTCAATTGGAATTCCTCGAATTTCTATTGGAAATGGTCTAGTCTAAAATTGCTAAAACCAGTATCGTAAAATATGTGTACACCAAAATCTATTAGAAACTGTACTCAAACTTTCGGTAAACGACGATATGCATAATGTTAGCGACGATATGCATATTTCGACGGCATGCAAATGTGCTTCCTATTCCTTACTAATTAAACTCTCTGATGCAAAACTGTCAAACATCTCTAAGGTTTGCCACTCCCGAATGATATGTCAGTATTATCTTCTCCATCAAACTCAAATCACATACCGTTCTGTACGTACTCGTACCTATGTATATCGTTTTTTAACAACTATTATGGCCCCAGGGCAAACAGCGTCCCAATTTACATGTTAAAAGTGCACGCAATGCATCTTTACTTCATAATAACCGTGACAACCCATTGCGACTCTCTAAGTCATTCCAAAGGACTCCAACAAAATTGAATTATTTCGCTCGGAGTGGTCGACGTTCTGTTGATATTAAGCGTGAAAAACAAATAATATATAAAATACCAGTATGAACAACGCTTATGTGCCGGCGGACTGACGATTCACGTTGCCACAAACTTTGTTGTATTTGCATTCATTGTGGGTCACACTCAAACATCTCGTCAGAGGTGCTGTATTCTGTCTGTTAGCGATGATAATGGACAAATTGAACTGTTGTTCTCTGTAATAAATGAAGTTTTTACACGCTTTTGTTTTTATTTTATTTTTTTTTTTTTTTTTTGTTTATTTTCTCTTATGCTAAACACCAAAGTGGCCAAGTGTAGAATTTAACACCAAACATGTCAAATACTGAAAGTCTTGTGCAATTTACGCTATCACAACAGCTGAGGATGGAAAACAGCATCGGTTGATCGGGGGGGATCCAATGAAATATGATTACAATATAAAAGAAATTAGCATAAATCAATGAAATAACGAAAAGGGACTTTTATTCGCTCAGTTTATGACGGGAGCAATTGAGGAGGACAGCCATTTAAAGCAACGTTATGTTTTTAGTACGAGTATTTGCATTTTAGTGTCGCCGCAGGCTCTATTTATATAATCATTACTTGTAATTTATTTTTTTTTTTTACAGGAGATATCCTGAATGGTCCACTCCTGATCAAGTCAACATTTCCAGCAAATTAAAGAAATCGAAATTGGGTGGTTTTTAATAAATATGTTTGCCATGTTTTGGCAAATGAGAAATGATTAGGGATACAACACTGTCGGCGTGGCAGATGTCGTCAGAGTGTTGTATAGTTGTTATCACGTAAATTTATTTAGATTTGAAACAATTTTCTGGACCATACATTTGAAGCTGTTAATTTAGGCTGACTTTAATTTACTAGCATTGCTTTTAGCATATCGTATGAAAGACAGTCAGTTGTACATTTCTCTTTTACTTTCAAGTGGTAGAACAAAATTTTATCCAATTTTGAGTGCAAGTCGTTCCTAACCTTTAAGTATGACTTATCTAGAAGTGTAGGGTGGTTTGGAAAGTCCGTTCGGTTATTAAAAGAAATGTATTTAAAAATTTATATACAAGAAAACAATTATTTTAATCTTATATATAATCTCCCTCTGTTTCAATAACTTTTTCCCACCTCTCTGGGAGCTTTTTAATTCCTCTCTCATTTCAATTTTTCACTTCCACGTCGTTATGGAAATTCAAATCCTGCTAATGGTTGCTCAGACCGTGAAATAGGTGATAGTTGGAAAGAGCGAGGTCTGAGAAATACGGTGGGTTAGGAAAAAACTTCCCACCCAAGCTCTGACAGTTTCTGACGGGTCCGCAAGGCAGTGTGAGGACGGGTGTTGTCATAATGGAAGATGACGTCTCTCCAATTGATGAGCCTCGGCCGTTTTTCTTCCAATGTCTTCTTCAATTTATCCAATTGTGCGTTAGTGTAGTGCGCATTAAAAATTTTATTTGTTAGGAGAAACTCCATAAAGACTATTCTTTTGACATCCTACCAAATCGACAACATTACCTTCCTGAGGTGAAGGCCCACTTTAGAGATGGATTGAGGGGGTTCATTTGGTTTCCCTCATGATCTTTTCCGACTTGCATTGTTGTAGACTATCCATTTTTCATCCCCTGTTAAGAGGTTCTTCAGAAATGGTGTCTTGTTATTTCTTATACTTAAGTTATCGGAGACGTCAACGCGATTCAGGCGATTAGCCTCGGTGAGAGAGTGAGGTACCCACACATCGATGTTTCTCACAAATCCGAGGATTTTTTTATTATTTCAGCTATTTTCCTAACTGTTGCAAGGAGATTAACAATAATTAAATCTCTCACTTCTTCGAAAATAATTTCTTTTGGTCGTCCTGATCTGGGAGCATCCGTTACGGAGAAGTCGCCCGTAGAGTCTTTTTAACCATTTCTGGCATGTTCTTGTATTTGGTCCGTTTCTTCATAAACAGGCTTTATTTTTCAGGCTGACTTTAGCAGCCGTTTTTCCCTTTCGGAAATAATACAGCATAATATGCCTAAAATGCTATTTTTCGCTTTTTAAAACTTTTTTCAAAACGCTATAACCACTCACGACTAGAATGAGAACACAAGTAAACAATAGTAAGTAGTTTACAGAAGTTGTGGGAGGAAGTTTTGATAGTGTTTGAAGAAACTCTATGTCATGAAAAGTGACGTATGGTGAACTAACGAATTAACCGAACGAACCTTCCGAACAACCCAATAGATGGCGATGAAAAAATGTTCCTAATAGTGAAAATCATTTTTTGAAAGGTCCTCCATGGAGCATGAAAACAATACCATCCCACTTGTGTCCTCCTTTATAAATTAAGCATAATGAACAGCACTAATTGATGCAAATAAGAAATCTTGGATCAGGTCCATAAGAAAATGTCTCTAAATCACAAAATTTTATTGAACATAGAAACTTCACCTGAAGGAATGAGCATATATATAAGATGTTGTAATAACAAATCCATTATTGTTGTACAACATTAAAGGCATTATTTAGCATAACTAGAATGGTCCGATGTAGATCAAATACATACCATTTTGTTCGAAAATTTGTTCCCATGTTGATAATTCCATTATCCCTCTCTTATAGAGACACTCGTTCCTATTGGCAAAAAAAAAACAGCGACAGTCGATTTTCAGAAGTTTATTCACCATAGACACGAATATGCGGCTCTCACTTGGTTCCAAGTCCGAACTATAAAGTGGGTGTATAGGAACCTCTCAACCAAACTCTTGGGGTTTGTCGAGGAGCAAATCTCTATCGATATGTGTGGCCTGACATTGCCCTGATGGATTCCTCCTGTATTGATATTCGAAAACTTCTGGGTAGTTGCCTTCACAGACCGTAGGAAGCAATTCATAATGCATAATCTCTGCCAATCCCACCAAACACACAGCAAAACCTTCCTGACCATCAATCTTGGCTTGACTACCACTTGCGCCGTGTCATGTCGATTTGACCACAACCGTTTTCACCTAACGTTGTCATACGTGAGCCACTTTTCATCATCAATGAATTTGTTGCGATTCAGCTGCAGTTAGCTGGTGGAAATTCAATTCATGAGGTTTCTTAACATGACTGTTCAGAAAGGAATCGATGAAATCAAAGTTGCGTTTGATTGACTGTTACAGTAAGAATATTCACATTTTGAGCAGACTAGCTTGAATTTTTATCTCTACCGAAGGAAAACTGTAAAATATAGCGTATTTTCTCTTTTCTGATGTACATATTTGACGCGTGCTTAAACAATACTGACTCAAACAACAGCTTTTTAAGTACGAAATCTTATATTTCTAACGATATCTTGCGTAATCCCATCGCACTTATACAAAGTGAGATACAGACCACTGAAGCCATCTATTGGAAAAATAATGGATTTCTTTTTACTACATCTTTTATATTGACCAGTTTAAAGGATTGTCAAGAAGTTATAGCATACCTTCTATGCAGAAGTCCTTGTCGAATACTGCGGCTGGACTGCGGCGAATACATTAACACTGCAATAAACATCTCATACACGTCATAAATATATATATATTTATATCAAATGACACATCTTATTGTATTACAAATCAAGAATTTTGCGAAAACTTACAGATCAAATATTTTGTGTAGACTTCCCTTGCAAATCAAAACAAAACAAACACTTTTAACTAATAATTCGTTTGCTTGATCTAGGCTTGATTCTCACATTTTTCATGAAGAATTTTTTGTAAATTAAATTCTTTCCACATTAATAATTTAAAATTGTTAACATCTTCTGCAACCCATCTGCAAAATTGCACAGAATCGCACGGTGGCCAGATCAGAAAATGAATGAAAATAAGTCTGTCACTTCCTACTGATTTCATTGATTCGTTAATGAATTTAAAAAGAGGTAGATTGAAGTGTTACAGAATTTATTTTCGAACTTTCATATCCACAGATTTTATGGGATCTGCGAAACGAATGCCCAAAATGAGGCCCTTCGTGTATAAATTGTATGCTCATAATTTATCTCATATTCGATTCATATTACTATAATGCTTGAAAAGTCCGCAGCCTACGCAATAAATTATAATTTATTCTTCAGTTGTTCTCAGTTGTTCACAGTTGTTCTTTAGTTGCTTAATACTCCGATTTCTATGATTTTCGATCGATTTTATCCTAATTTACCTCACATTCAATTGCTATTACTGAGGTACTCGAAAAATCCGCGGACTATCCAATATTTTCCATACTTCGTTTACTACGATCCATTCAAAGTCCTTTCTCTAATAGACGCCATCGGCCATTATCTCAGTATTCGAGTAAAAACATTTTCCAGCAAGACATCTTTTGAGTTTCAGGAATAGATTATGATCGCCCGGGACCTTATCTGAGCTAATCGGGGAGTAGGCAAAGATTTTATAGTCTAATTCAATTAGTTTGGCCATCGTTTTCATTATAATGCTAATATTTACATTTATTATCGTAATAACAGAATGGTCCTAAAAACTTGTCACACATTTTCAGGTCAGTGATACATCTACAATTCCATACCTATTTAACATAGCGCCAATATCTGTTAAACTTTTTGCAGTACCAACTATTACTTTTATGGTATACCGCATCCACCAGTTGGTTGCCTCCGGTTTACTAGTTCTGACCTTCAAACATATGTGCGCACTAACAGATGATGGTTAAAAAGAATTCATTACAAGGCGATCTCCCCACTTGGTGTTAATTTCTGACAGATCCTACCGTACGAGAGAGACATTGAATTATAACTCTTCGGGAATAAAGAAACATATCCTCCTTTTGTCTATCTTCTTGTACGAGGTGTTAACTTTAGGAGGCATTTTCTCATTAGTTAGATAATTTAAAACTACTAATGAAATACCTTAAATCTTTCCAATATGGGATTTTAGATTTCCACAGACTTTTGTGAATATTCAAGGATTTCCTCTCCCTGTCAAAGGTTACAAGTGTGCTTTGTTAGAAATAATCATGTACAAAGGATATAAAAAGAGACTTGTGACCTTTTGCCTCAGCGTGCAGCAATGCGTTGAAGAAAAATGTCACTGTCACGCTGGCTGGCTCTAAATCACTTTCAATGAAAATTTGAATTTCATTTAAAAGTCATTCGTTGCTTGAACGGTTATAAAATTAGCTGCTTAGGTAAAACCTTTACTGCAGCTAGCGCACACGTTTGTGCGGATGACCGGTCATAAGAAAATGTATAAAATAGTTGTTTCAAGCTGTTCATTCTCAATATGTAGGCTCTCTGCTGAACCTCTCTCTACCCAATGTCATAGGATATTGGTTAGAGTAAGTAAAAGGCTAGAGAAAAGAGAAAAGAATCTTTCAAGTGTCTTGAAATTTTGCTATGGTCATCAGCCACGTAACCGTATTGAATGTAAATTGTGTCAATGGGACAACAAAACTCCCTCCCACCCATTGCGAAGTCATTTAACGCTTAATTTATACACAACACAAAGACAAAATGAGACAATGCTAACGACAGGACATTTATAGCATTTCATGTAATCCTTTTACAAAACGTTAACATCTGTTATCGTGGTGTTACTTCCTTTCCCTCTGAATTGCGGCATTGATCTTGGCCGTTCGGAATTTGAAATATTTACTTTTCCTTGTAAAAGTTATTTCAATATCGCCCCATTTGCTTTTGATCACATAACATTTATGAGTTTAGTGCCCGGTTTAATAACATCTTTAATGCCGCTTTTTATTATGGCTTAATATTAATCATATTTTTTCTTAATTTCTCTTCACTTATTATACTTTCCGATAATAAACTCATTTAATAATTTTTGAAATTTCTGCAGATATGTTTATTTGTTTTGTGTTTAATTTCGTGAAATTTCGAAATTCATATCTTTGGCGGTTAAAATTTTTCTGGTTGTTATTTATTCTGAGACTTTTATCTTCTCTTACATCTTTGATAGCAGAAATATGAAAACTGAAATTGAAGTCTTTTACTTTCGTTTTCTGTGGTAACGACTTTTGGCCTCACTCTGTTTTTACAATAATGAAGGTACATTTTAGCTTCACTGAAAATGTGTATATGAAACACCAGGTGCTGTAAAATTAAGTGGATGTTTATAATACGCAATATTATTTCACTCTCACTGTCTTATAGCAATTCTAATCGCTGAATATGTTGCGAAAATAAAAAATGTTTTTACGAAAATTCGAGCGAACCTGATGAACAACGCTAAAATTTTGTAAATAAATACTAATATCTATACAGATTTCAGAACACATCGTTTGGTCATCATTTCTGGATCGGTCACGAACCAATAAATAGGCAAAATAATTAAGTAGATATTCTTCGATCTTCTTCATCGCCATAAAATTTAAATCTCTTTTCTTATAATATAAGGAATGGTAGAAAGAAATCCGGATTACGCTAGATGCCGTTGGAAAGATAAGTTTCCGTAATCAAAAAACTGTTCAGGCAGTTTTGTGATTACTTGACTCAGTGTTGTTTGAACGCGAGCCAAAGACGCGCACATTAAATGAAAAATTCTCATTAATTCTCTCACCATTTACAGTCAGTACCTACGCGGTTTGAAGCTGCCTCGTCTATATGCCAACATCGATGTAGTCAAGTGAATACAATCATACAGGGTGGCCCAGAATGAACGAAGTGGTGTGAATTCCTTATAACTTTTTTATTATAATTATTTTTTTTCTTTTCGTTTTCGTATTTTGTAAAGAAGACTTGGAGAATTTATGATGGAGCAATACATAACTGAACAACGTGCCCAAATCGTTGAAATTTACTTTGTAAATCAACGGTCCATTGTGTTGACTCAGCGTGCATACCGTCGTCAATTTAATGTGCGGGTTGCACCCTCTCAGTCAACAATAAACCGTCTTGTTGCAAATTTTCGAGAACAAGGAGCAGTAAGGAACCTTCCTGGTGCTGGCAGACGGCGAACGGTGCACACGGATGACAATATTCAAGTGGTACAGGAGAGTATTCAGGAGGATCCACAAACATCAACCAGGAGACGTTCGACACAATTTGGTATCTCAAGGGGGTCGCTGCAGCGAATTTTGCATAGCATAAGAATGTTTCCATACAAAATTCAAATTGTCCAAGAATTGAAACCGACAGATTACCAGCAACGACTTAACTATGCAATTTATTTCCAGTAAAAAGCACAAGAGGATCCTAATTTTATTCATAACTTAGTTATGGGTGACGAAGCCCATTTCCAATTAAATGGGTTCGTTAACAAGCAAAACTATAGGATATGGGCTACGGAAAACCCGAGAGTACTTCATCAACGACAATTACACCCAGTTAAGTGTACTGTTTGGTGCGGTGTTTCTTCAGAAAGGAGCATTGGCCCATATTTTTTTGAAAATTAACGAGGTGTTGCCATTTCCAACAAGATGAAGCCACAGCGCACACTGCGAGGGCCACAATGGCTCTTTTACGCGACATATTTGGTGAAAGAATAATTTCGCGTACAAGCAATTTTAATTGGCCTCCGCGTTCCCCGGATTTAACCGCTCCAGACTTTTTCCTTTGGGGTTATTTAAAAAGGAAAGTTTATGTTAATAAGCCCAGGACTATTGACGAATTAAAATGCAATATTCGAGACGAAATTAACAACATAACACCGGAAATTTTGCGAAAGGTCATGGAAAATGTGTTGGAAAGAGCACATTTGTGCGAAGCAGAAAATGGTCACCACTTGCGGGATATCATTTTTAATAACTAATCTAAAAATATTCCCCATAAATTTACTGTATTAAAAAAAAATTAAAAAATATGTCTTAAATAAAAAGTTATAAGCAATTCACACCTTCGGGCCACCCTGTATAATGCAGGTGAATCAAAATAGTCCAGCAAAAAAGTTTTCGGGAATATACTTAATGGACGACTAGGAAGTACATTATCAAAACTCCATGGAACAATCATGTTTCGTAGACACGCACAGTATTTGTACTTGTAGTGTTGCACAGTGCTTAAACTTGTAGTGTTGCACAGTGCTTAAACTTGTAGTATTGCACAGTATTTGTAGTGTTGAATTAAAGATGAAGCACAGAAGACTGAAGCGTTTAAAATTTTAACTGTCGTTTAAAGTAAGTAAACAAATAAAATTAATAGTTTTCATTTCAAATTGAGAAGCTAAAAATTAAGTTCCAAAATCAGGATTTTGCAAATGAAATTGATGATATTACAATACAAAATTGAAATTGAAAAGATATTATTCAAATTATAGGAAATGCAAATTAATTGACTGAGAAAGTGTTGCATTAATGTGAAATGTTTATATTTGAAATGAATGAATCCTGAGGTAAAAAATATAATGAAGCCTACGGAAGCCTAATCTTAGCTTATTGCGTTTAGGTAGGTGATGTCCGCGAGGATAAAATAGCGTACTAAGTGAAATAAAATAGTTATAATTAACTTACGGAAGCGGTCCCAAAACGATGCGGCCTAATAAAGAAGACACAAAAATGTTGGGAAAATTTTTCTTTATTTTTCAACATAATCTCTTTTTAGCTCTATACAGTTTTTTCGGTGATAGTCAAAAGCAGACTCTACCTCCTCATTGTTGAGAAATCTTCTGTCACCCATTCATTTTTTCAAGGTCTTTTTTAAAAAAATAGTCCGATGAAGCCAAATGTGGCACATAAAGTGTGTGATGAAGCAATTCGAACCTTAATTCATTAATTTTGGCCATCGCAATAGTGGATGTGTGAACTGGAGCATTGTTTTGATGAAACAACACTTTCTATTTCGCCAAATGTGGCCTTTTTTCCATAATTCAATCTCCTAAACGCTGCAATAAATTAGCATAATTTTCGCGATTAATGTTTTTTTCTTTCTAAAGATAATCAATAAAAATAATGCCATGCGCACCCTAAAATACAGGCGCTATGACCTTGCCTGCAGGTGGAACCGCCTTTGCCTTCTTTGGGCACGATTCTCCTATTCCAGTCCACTGCTTTGACTGTTCTTTAGTCTCAGATGTGAAGTGGTAGGTCCATATCTCATCCATGGTTATAAATCGACACAAAAATTCGGCTTTATTGTGGTGAAACATCGCCAAACACTGTACTAAAAACATCTTCACGACGCGAATTTTGCTCTACTGAGAGCAAGCGCGGCACCCATCTTGCTCACAGCTTCAGTAGATATACTATGTGTAACTCTTTTTGAAATGCCTATCATTTCAGCTAGCTCACTCATCTTTTGACGACGATCATCCAATATCATTTTGTGGATTTTCTTAACCGTGTATGGTGTGAACACCTCAACTGGTCGACCACTACGGCGTTCTTCGTGGCAGCTCGTACGGCCTTGTTTAAACTCTGCTACCCAATATTTTACAGTAGTAAACGAAAGAGCAGACTTCCCCAGAGTAGAATCTAGCTCAGCTTTAATATTGGTTCGGCTGAGACCTTTCACATGAAAATATTGAATTACATATTATAACGATATCCAACTTTTTGTTTACAAATTCACTGGGATCGTTTATTTTTGATGGCACAAATAAGAATACTAAACAACGTGGCGGTTTAAAACTTAAAGCATATATTTTGTAAGGTTGCCAGTTTTCACCAAAATAATTTTTTCGAAACTGGTGGCACCATCTCTACGTCAGGTAGCTTAGTTTTGGGACCGCCCCGGTAATATTGTCACAAACAAATCTACGATGGATAAATGCGGCCAGAATAGCCATTTAGTAACACCGAACTGTTCTTAATGGCGTACGATATTGCATTGAAATCACAAAGAGAGGATAAAGAAGAAGAAAAAATTACTAATTCAAAATCGGTATTGTCAAAACTTAAAATTCTTAATGTATATAAAAATCCGAATGTGAAAAAAAGTAAAGACTGTTACTTTAACACATTTCACAAGCTTTAAATTGCTTTGTCTTTGAAAATCGTCATTGCATTAAGAAAAAAATTACAATGCTTGCCCTGGTATTATTTGATGTCGTTGACAGATAACATCCACGATGGTTTGTTTCTCACTCTAAATGCCAGCATATTTATTATATACTTTACTAAAATATTACTCTCCAAATGTCATAAATTCGATAAAAAAGACAAAAAAAAATTCAATATGAATCTCTTAAACAAGACATTTTTGCACTTTTCGAACGTGAACTGATGATAGCTATCATCACCTCAACCACAAACATCAATTTAATAAAGGCGTCACATTGATCGACCATTTGATGTTGGGTCGCATTAACCAACCCAAAAGTGAAGATGATTTTAGTCAGAAACCTACAATGAACTCTTTGCTACTGTTGGCTACTGCAGTTGTATTTTTTGGTTTCTTGAGAATTTCTCTGAGATTTTGAAACAATGTAAAAAATATTGTTTTACGCTTTGGTTTATGATTTATGACAACTTGTCACCGCAAAAAAATTTTGTCTTTTTTTTTAATTTTTATTTGTCGCATGTTTTTGTTAAGTGATTCTTCGGAAAATGAGAGCTGTGAGATTTAAGAAAAAATATGATTTGACAAAATTTAAAGGAAGGGTAAAAAAGTCAAAGATATAACAATTATTCTTTAAGATTAATTGCATTGCTTGACAACATTTATGAATTGCTTATGAATGATTTTCTATGGTTGAGATGTGTTTAAAGGTAACGAGTTACGTTTTTGACATCTAGCATTTCAAGGTTAAGATAATAACTTTATTATGCATTGGAATTAGTTTTCACCGGTTGTTATCTATTATCTACTGAGGTGAAACATGTAGTTCATAGATCCATAGAAAAAAATTCGGTAATAACAGCAATAGTAATCCTCGTCGAAGCGTGCAATCATGGGACATAATTTTATTTTTTTTCAAGGAAAGAATTAGGATTGCCTTCCATTGAAGTAAAATTATGAAGGCAAGATTATATGGATTAATCGATAATTTGCATGAAAGATGTCGGAATTAGTATACGAGTACGTACGATACAAAAAAATACGTCTGATCAATGAGACATGGGAGAGCGTCTCACATTCGGTGAGTTTACACGCATTCTGTTTTTAGACTCACTCAACGGAACGGACCATTCAGAACGTCACAGTTTGACTTGTCTATTACTCGACTACTCGAAGCGTTCATCAGACACATCGAGGTGACCGCAGCTCAAGTAATGATAGGTGACTGTATGCGAACGATAATCCCAAGTACTGATCATCGCGCTACGGTTGCTCACATCAGCATACCTAACAGTTAGAAATTACAACACGCCGGCCTGTAGAAGGCCGGTAATGTAGCTAATTTTCATTCTACAGTCCGAATTTACTAAACGCTAATTGTGTGCAAATTTGACTAAAACCAATGTTACCGTATAGAAAATTTGCTACAAAGAATTCCATAATTACACGTTGTGGAAAAAAAATTGAGTTGCGGTAAAACAAAATTTTAGGGTGTGACAAGTTTAAGTAACATTTTTAATAACTGACGGCAGTTATTGTGTCTGCCTATGAGCCAACCAGATTTAGAAAGCCATGTAACTAGTTTGGTCAAAAGATTCTGGATACTTTAGATGCTTTTTTTTAAGTATTTCAGACAAAAATTGCTTTAATTTGCAATGGTTAGAGACATCTTCATCCGATAGGTTACAAAATCATAGCAGAGGTGTAGCATTTACATTTATTATAAATGCAGTTTTCTTACAAAAATATCATAAAGGTTTAGTTCCATAATATTTCCTGCTCCTATTCGATGTAGCCATCTTTAGTGCGAATAATAGCATCAAGTTGATCCGGGAATGTTTCACACGCTGCACGAATGTGGCCTGATGATATATAGTCTCATTCTCGGCGAAAAGCAGAGCATCTTAAATTTTTGACTTTAAGAATGAACCATGTGGTAAAATTCTTTGGGTTTAAGTCCGGACGATATGGTGACGATTTGTTGAAAAGAAATTAAACTTGGAACTTTTTCCTGTAAAAATTTTGTTTTTTACGGGCTTTACGGGATGGTAGTTTTGTTTATTAAAAAAAAGAAAAACTTTTCCAGCTCGCCACCAACGTGTAAGTTTTTTAACATCTTTGCCCTTGCTAGGCGAATTGTCTTTTGTGCAGGCGTTAAATCGTCCATTTCTTGTATTTTGTAGCGCTTCCGTTGTAGTTAATTTTTTAATACGCAACCTATGCTGAGGGTTACGTTGAATCCTGCCCTTCACCTCTCGAAACATTTCTGTCTATACTACTATTTTTAGGTGTCCATCTCCTGGGCGTTTTTCAAGCTGCCAGTACGAGTATGCTACCAGTATCATCACAACGTGTATTTTTTGGTTACGATACATAAATATTTTATTCGCACGTAAATGCGAAGCCTATTAAAAATGGCTGGTTGCTACCAAATAATGGGTTACTCATTTAGTGGTTTCAGACCGCCGGTCTGGCAAAGCTGTCAGTTGTTATATACCTGTCATTTGATGTGTTATTTATTTAGTGAAAGGTCTGCCATTTACGAAGATTAATAGTAAAATCTTACTACAAAAGTGGTAATTCAAACGCGGGCTTTTAATCGAACAAAATTTTCTTCAGCGATAAAGCTCATTTTTATGTCCGTTTTACATTAACAAGCAAAATTGTCGCATATGGGGCTCGGAGAATCCAGAAGTGATTGTGGAAAAACCATTGCACCCGGAAAAAGTTACTGTTTGGTGATCATTATTGTCTGGTGGCGTAGTTTTTCGAAAACTACCTCAAAAGGATCCACTGCTTCAGAAAATGCAGAGCCGGGTATTTAAATGACATTATGTTTCGTGTTTTATTTAACTTTACATTTGAAACCGAAAAATGGATAACCTTATATAAGTCAATAAAACTATTGCTTGAATTTCGTTTCTTAAAATCGATATAAAACGATATTTCCGTAAGCTTATAAACAGCCCACAAACTCTTCTGGCGCATGTCAACAAATGAGCGCGCTGTCATTAACCGTTTAGTTGCTACAGCAGCATGAAGTTGGTAACAATTTGAGCGTCTAACCTTGTGTCATTTGATACGGTAGAACTGTAACATAAAAAAGGAAGCTTTTAAAGCACCACATGAATGGTTCAGGACTTCATGAAGCTTCTTAAAACTTGGTATAGCTTAATATTTTGCCAGTTTCGAAATGAACTATATGCCAACAATTTCTTGTGCGCCCATACAAATTGGCTAATTTTCCCGAATTCATTTGTATACCACAGCAATCTAAGTTTTTGTCTATTACATAATATACTATTCTATGCTTGTTGAAATATAAAACACTAACAGAATCAATCAAATTTTTTTTTTATTTTGTTATTCAGAATGAAAACACGTCCCTTTTTAGTATCTCCCACACAAATAACTAGTTTAGCGCACATATTCATATAATTTTGCTTATTTTACTGTACAGTAATCACCTGTGTTAAGTATAGAATTTATATAGCAATGCATGAATATATTTACTCAGAGTCATTAATATTGAAATAAACATTTTCATGTGAAAGAAATTAGCACTAGTTCTTTACAGGGTGTCTGCCAGGAGGGTATACATACTACTTTGTTCGTTTATAATTTTTGAAATAAATGAAAGAGAATGGATCTTATATTGATAAATGTTTTACTTAATGTCGGCAATTATGTATGGAATACAATATCAGATAAATGTCCACCTCTGTTAGCCTCACAGACGTGAGCCGTTTTCAGTTTCAAAGAAGTAAGGTTCAATGATTTCTCCTGACAAAATGGCACACCAAACTGTCACTTTTAATGGATGCAAAGGTGGCTGATGAATAATTTGAGGGTTTTTCGTTGTTTATTTACATATCTATTCAAATCAAAATGTGCCTCGTCACTTATTGTGATTTATTCATGAAAATCAGGGTTGTCAAGGGCGAGCTGCAACATCCTATTGGCATTTGTACGGCGGCGTAAACGATCTGGTTTAAGAAGCTCTTGTGTCAATTGAATCTTAAATGGAAACAAATGCAAATCTTTGTGCAAAATTGTGGCCAAAGTTGTTCTTTGAAGTCCAAGGTCCTGAGTACGGCGTCGGATTGAAGTTGATGGTTTGTTTTGAACACTTTCTTGAGCAGCAGTAATGTTTTCAGCCGATCTTGCAGTACGTTGTGGTCCATGCTTGGCCCTATCAGCTACAGACTCTCTTTCTTCGAAATCATTCACTACACGATTAAAATACGTTAACGATTAAAATACGTTGGTTTATCGAATATTTTTCCACAATAAATTTGGCACGTTTCTTCTTCACGACTGCCAAATATGAACTGTCAAGACTAATGTTTATCAAAATGGCGGCAAAACAAAGTAGTATACCTTCCCGACGGACACGCTGTACTTTTATGAATCCAATTTAGTGTAAAAGTTGTTATTTGTGCATGTTACATAACCTGTATTCGGATTTTACTACCGGTGGTAAAAGATTCATTTAGAGGATAAAATGAATTGTATGAAATTTTGCGCTACCATTGTGGTGATATTCACTTCCAATCCATCTTTATAATCTTGATAGGTTTTTACATTCCAATATTTGCTCATTTTTTTACATAAACTATTGCGATTACTATGTGATTATTACTTTCTGACTACAGAGGCAATTTTCGACTCATTATTCTAGAGAATTAAAATTTAAATATTTTATAGGTATCGGTTATTTCACAAAACTTCCAAGCCGCCTTTTTATTACTAAAGGACTAAAAGCTACTGCTTAAGGATACCATAGCACATTTGAATTATATGAAAAAGTCGAAAGATCGTCAAGTCATGCTCAATTTGCATGTTTTGCATTTAGCTATAAGGAATTCAATCTCATTTATTCGAATATTTCGATTTTAAAATTACCGCTTAACAAGTTCGGCTATTCCCTTATCCTTTTGTGATGATCTTTAGCGTTAAACTAAAAAAAAAACGCACCCAGCGGCTTTAACAAGTGCAATCGGACGGAGCATTGTGACATTCAACAGGACTGAATGTATGAATGTGGCTAACAACAGTGGCCTTTGGGAATGCTAGACTATGTGTGGCAGGTGGATGGTTGTAGACAGTTGCAAAATTTTATTTATTCACCTCAATCACAAACAAAGTACCAATCATGTCTAGCACACATTGGAATAGGAGTTAAGAAACTCAATATAAAACAACCGCTCCTCCAAGTGTGCTCTATAACGCGGACAACATTGTAAAAGTGGTTCATTGTGTGTCGGTATTTCAATAAAACATCGATCACACGTCTTTCGGTTTTATTGATCCCTAGACAAATTGAAGAATTTTGCAATACGTGAAATACATTTCTGGGTATTCAGTGCGAGAGCAAATAAAAAGGATGCCATCACGATATTTTTAATCACAAATCGTTGACGATGTGAAACAACAATTTGTCTTGAGGCGAAAAAATGTTGATTGCCCATTGGCTAATCGATCTTTAACAAACATTAAAGTGGTTTCTTTATTTTAAAATTTTCAGTTGTTTTATGAATTTCTGCACCTTCGAAGGTTTAGTTTAGTATAAAGACTTTTTGTCTTTTACTGGTTAAATATGAAAAATGCATGATGCGCAATCACTTTTGAAAATTACTTGTAATTACAGCGAACCGGAGACGAATGACGCTCGTTCACCCGGAAAAATAGTTTTGTATTCCATTAAAAAAAAAAACAAAAACAAAACATAAAAATCAATAGTAAATACAGCAATAATTACAAACCAATTACACAGTGCATTACAAAGTTAGGTGGTGGACGATTCATTCATACAAGGATTACACTTGATGATGATTGTATTGACACATTTTTATACCGCTGTATAGAAATAAATTTCTCCTGCGTGTGTCAAAGTACATTTCTGATTTTTTTTTTGCTTTATATTGTCGGAAATAAATTAAAAAAAATAAATTACAAAAAAAAATTTTAAGGCTTGGTCAAAAATAAGTTTAGCGGCATGTTCTCCTATCATTTCATAACAGATCCAGCCATCGATCCCCATCAGCAGACTTTGATAGATTCGAAATAGCTGTAAAATAGCTTGGCATTATAAGGGTATCATAATCTTTTCTTCCAAGCTTTGCAAAAAGCATAAATTGATCTTGTGCTTAAATAAACATAAAAGAAAAGTTCTAATACACGGACGCCCAATAAAACACAAACTATTGAAAAATTAACTATAGGTTGGTGCATAAGTAATGCTAAGATTTGATCAATGAATACATTTTTTGTTTAAGTCTTTTTTTCGTCTCTTTACAGAATTAACTAAAAATATTACTTGCGAAATTTATGATGGAAAAGCTCAGCACAGAACAAAGAACCAAAACTGTTCAATTTTACTTTGGAAGTCAGCATTCGATTATTCAGATCATATCGAAATTTCTATCATGTTCGAAATGCTCCTGGCGCTCCAGCAATTTACCGATTGGTTCAGCGTTTTAAGCAACAACTTATGCGCCACATGCTGGGAGACTATTGCTGGACTTTAATACGTGAAACCGAACCAACAAAATACAAACGACGTTCAAATAACGCCATTCACTTTTGAAAATTCATTGATTTTTAATTTTCTTTTTTGTTTCTCGAAAACCTGACATGGTAGAGAAAACCCAATTACTGATTCGAATTCAGCCCGCCAAAGTACCCTAGGAAAGATATTTGGTAGCTCCCGTCCAAAACCTTGCTGGCTAGTGTTATATACGTTATATAGACACATTTTCTGAAGAAATACGATATGTATGCTTCATCCATTGTTCCATTGGGATTACGAGCATTAGACATATGTTTTATGCGTGTTTGAATACATTATTTGTGTAGTTAATAGAAATATTAATAAGAAAAAAGAAACAAATTTCTTGAATCCCATGAATGGGAGATATAGAAAAGCATCTGCCATTCTTTGAGCTTATGCGCATTGTATTTTTAGACTCAATGAAGGTGAGCTATTGCTTGACGACGTTTCCGACGTTCGTCAAATACATCGATATGACCGTCGTCTAGGGAAACCTTTTTTGGTATTTTTATACAAACTCATAGTCGGGTGTACTTACTTACCATCGTGCCGTGCCACGCTAGTACAGAACGACAATTTGGATGACTGATGAAATGATAATAAATTTGTAATTTCATTAAAAGACAAACTGAATAATAGTTTATAACCCTACCAGTCTTCAGTATGTTTTGATGTAGAAAATAATTTTTGGCCTAAGATATTATTTACTAATGTGATATCTAAAATCAACAACAAAAAATTAATAATAATAAAGTACTCAGTGTTATCAAATTTGAAAAGAAGAAACAAAGCCGTTATCTTTTTATATTATTAAATATGTTATGTTTCATATCTATTCTTTGCTGCGGAACTCATATCTTTTAAAATTATTGAAATCAGTAAAATAATGACAGCTAGATAACAAATTTTCATGGCCGAGATAGCAATTTTTGATTACTGACCGTAAAGCCTCTGTCAGTCTTGAATAATACACACTCATAAATATCTTAAGTTAAACAATTCTTGAACTATAATTCTATGAATTTTGCTTTCAATTCCGGTTAGCCACTTAAAGGTTGCACATTTATATCCAATGTTTTCGGCAAATTCTAATTGTAGATATTAAAGATGTAACCACAATCCCTCGCAGAAATTTCCAAGCAGCTCACGACTTTCCGCTTAGGGAAGACTTCTCTTATACAAGTCTAAGAACCATGAATTAAGGATATGCGTCTGGAAAGTATTCATTCTTTTCAGATAAAATGCCTCTACCCGATTGACGGATCTCCTCGACAAGTATAGAGTGGCGCATATGTAACGCTAAGATTTGATCAGTGAATACATATTTGCTTTAAGTCTTTTTTTCGTCTCTTTACAGAATTAACTAAATAATACTTGGAAAATTTATGATGGAAAGGCTCAGCACAGAACAAAGAATCAAAGTTATTCAATTTTACTTTGAAAGTCAGCATTCGATTATTCAGATCATATCGCACCCTAAATACAAAAGGGGCACAACTCAAAATTCTGTATTATTCAGTAGAGGCATAAAACCGTTTATATGCAGAAGCAACACACTTGACATAAAAATAGACATAACGGCATTTTTCCAGTTAAAGAAGATAGTGATGAGGCGGAAATTTGTATAGTAGTTAGAGATGTGTAATGTGAATCAGTTTATGGGGAAAAGTAGATTTTGACAATTTTTGAGTTGTGCCCCTTTTGTATTTAGGGTGCGATATCGAAATTTCTTTCATGTTTGAAATGCTCCTAGCGCTCCAACAATTTACCGTTTGGTTCATCGTTTTGGGCAACAAGGGGCTGTGTGTGATCTTCCGCGTGCTGGGAGACCTCGTGCAGTTCGAAATGAAGTGACCATTGCTCGAGTGCAAGCAAGTATTGAGGAAACCCCCGAAACTTCCACCAGGCGACGTTCTCAGCTGTTAGAGATGTCTAGGTTTAGGTCTTTGCAAAGAATTTTACATATGTTACATCTTTTCCCATATAAGATGCAATTGGTTCACGGGTTAAAGCCAAATGACGCACAAAAACTCATTCCGTTAACGTTACTTATGCACCACCCTTTATAAAGCTGACATCGTCGCCATTCTGGAGATGTTATGAACAGAACAAGGATGTGCTAGACACAAGAGCTGTGGCATCTGTAGATCTGTATACTACAATCCGCATTAAGACGAAGTATTTTTTTTATTAAGCTGATTTGTGTACACGACTTGAAGGACCAGTTACAATCAAAGTACATTATATGATTGCTCAGAAGAAGCGTATGATCCCTGCCCTGTTAAAGACATCAAATTAGGAAGACAATCTTAATCCAATATGCTGAATTTTCTGCATAGCAACATCTCCGAAAACGTTTTCAGACCGGTCTCTTTTATCGCCGTCCATAATAGTGGAATCAGGTTGTCACGTAAGAAATCAGATTGATCGTTAGGTAATATAATATACGATTATAAAAATTGTGCTGCGATTCTTAGCACAACGTTGAGTAGGCTTAAAAACTTACATAATCAAGCACAAAAAAAGCCTAAGCATCTCTAATCCGCATACTCTAACTTTCTCAATTACTACGGCAGAATGTTGCGTTCCAGACGCATAGTGGCAACCTATTGCGCATTCGATTACAACTGTCGCAAAATCCATATTGGAGTATGAAGTCCCGCGTTCAGACAAGCCTCGCTACGATGAAGAATATCGAATTGTGTCGAAAGAGAAAGACGCTGCATACAAGGCAACCTTACAGACAATTCTAATGTATGCTGTGAGGGAGCGATATAAGAAGAAGGTAGGCAGATCGTGTTTCTAAGCGATTAAAAAGAAAATGTTACGGTAAGGGATGGGAGTGAGGACATAGAAAAGTATAGGTATGGACATGGATCCCGCAAAGTAAACATTGAGGATTATGGAATATAGTCTCATTCTGTAAAGACAACGGCGGAAGTTTTACCACACAAAGTGAGGGTAAAATGAGCTGGAATTGTAAATAAAACATTTCTATAAGCTTTTATACGTCTGAGATGCTCGTAAAACTTTGTAAAATGATACAAACTGACACATATAGTTCTAATGAAACAGTGAGTGGGCCATTTTACACCAAACGGTGATTTGGACAGTACGGCGGCCTACCATGCGATGTTTTCTACATGCCTTAGGTGACGATTATAAGTAAAAATGCAGTAAACACAAGTGATACCATCTCTAATGGTATGGGCAAGTATGGTACTTGCATATGTTACTTCAGCCTTCTCAAGCATTGATAGGGAGTTGGCAAAAATGGGTCTAGTAGTAAGCGAGGACAAGATCAAATTATTTGTTTCGACGAATAAGGATTGACGTTGAGGAGTACAACTATATACCTTTGAAGTGGTGGACGAATTCACTTATACGACCGATGCTAGCATGGAAATTGGGAAAAGAGTTTTGCTTGAAAATAGACTCTACTATGGACGTAGCATTTGAGTAAGTAAGCTAGTATTCCACTCCATGCTGTCACTAAATTTCGCCCAAATACGTGGTATCTACATCTTTAAATAGATTCTGTTGCCTTACGCTATATTTCTAAATTTTTAATATGTTTATCTTAAACAAGCTCAAATGGTATTTTGTGTACAAATCAAAACAATTGATATTAATAGCATACCGGAATTACACACTTATGGGTTGCTTCCTGTCTTTTCGTTTCAGATACAATCGTGAATCATATTCTTCATATGCATCGAAAGCTGGAATGAAAGGTAATTGTTATGGGAAATGTATTAATTTATATTAAAAATTGTTGATTTTAAATTAAGCGAAAATAAGACATAATGACTATATATTCTCATATATCATAACTGTTTATAGGTGAAACATAATTTAATTATCTTTTTACGTAATGGAAAGTCTTTTTATGCCGCATCATAAATTCAATATTTTTTACATATTTTGCCTTCTTTTGCAGTAAATAAATGTTTTATACATATAATATGGCTTCGTTTAAAAGCAGGCCAACAACGAGGAATGAAACCAAAGTCTAAATCCCACTGCTGTTGCCAAAAAAAATTGCATTTCAATGCCACAGTTATAAACTGTACAAATGTTCCTCTTTCCTTGTCATGGTATATTGAATAGTTATCTCTTTTTAAAATATATCCAAAGCTGTTACTTTTACACATCATTATCTTCGCCTTCTTTATTGTTTTGCCTCTGTGCTTATTTCACTTCCGTCTGCCTGCCTGCTTTACATTTCATTCATTCATTCATTTTATACTTGGCGTTGGATTATTACAAAAATGTACAAGATAAGCAAATTTGGTTTAATTTTTTTTCCTTTCATTTGGAGACTGGTGTTTTCCTTTTGCCTTGTTTGCTGATAAGAAATTAAAATTCATAATTTATCTTTTTCCTCTACGTGCAAACGTGTGTTTTTTTCAAGTCAAATTGGATCGTTAAATTATAATTTAAATGTATAAAATTAGTACTAAAAATATATATTTTTCGCCTTATTACACTTACTTATTTATGCTGCGTAGCATTTTCGGGTTTAGTGGTTTTGTTTCACATGAGACGTCGTCATATTCTCGAAAATATTGGGCACAAGATAACTTTATGGAAAGCGGACCAAAATAGCGCGACTAAACTTTAACTGACCTTTGTTGCTATCTCGCGGAACAGTCTCTAATAAAACAATGTACATTTTTGTACAAATTGCGAAGTATTTTTTGATTTTTTCCAGCTATGTCCGATGATGAGATTATTAAGCGAAAGCGAACTAAATATTCGTGTACTTATATAAGGTGTAATAAAAAAATCCAGTATTTTTGCATGACATTTTGAAGATGATTCCATTAGCATTTTCCTCAGAAACTCTCATCCCTATTGGCAAAAATTTGGAGTAGTCGATTTTCTCAAATTGTTCTCGAAGCGAAATTTTCCCCAGCAAAATCAATCAAATGAATGGTAATCACTTGGTGCTCATTACCGACCATAAGGTGAATGCAAAAGAACCTCTCCAACAGGCTTCCGGAATTTCTGGCGAGCCACTATCGAAGTGTTTGGGCAGACATTGACCTGATGGAACACAATTCCTCATCTACTGAGTGATTGTTTCAAGCTCCGATACATCCAGTATTTTTGCATTAAATTTTGAAGGGGATTCCATTAGCATTTTTCTCAGAAACCCTCAACCCTATTGGCAAAAATTTGGAGTAGTCAATTTTTGCAAACTTTCTCGAAGCGAAATTTTCCCCAGCAAAATCAATCAAATGGATGGTAATCACTTGGAGCTCATTACGGACCATACGGTGAATGCAAAAGAACCTCTCCAACAAGCTTCGAGAATTTCTAGCGAGTCACTATCGAAGTATATGGGCAGACATTGACCTGGTGGAACACAATTCCTCATCTACTGGATGATTGTTTCAAGCTCCGATACAAAAGTCTTACAGTATTTGAGCGGCGATCAAGTCGATATGTTTGAACGAATATTTCGGATAGTCAATCAATCGACTAAGGTTTAGCAAAGTTAAGTGGATGATTGTTTCAAGCTCCGATACAAAAGCCTTACAGTATTTGAGCGGCGATCACCTCGACATGTTTGAACGAATATTTCGGGTAGTCAATCAATCGACTAAGGTTTAGCAAAGTTAAGTGGAAATACTTCAGTCAGGTCAACTGAATTAATCTTTAACTTTAAATTTACCATATCCAAGTTTTCTCTAGATTCGGTGAGACGTTCAAACATTTGTTCGATGAGCAGAGTGTAGTGGAATTTAAATTCCTTTGTTCATAGATGGCACAAACAGTCCCAAGATTAAGCGATACAAAATGTTATGATTTTGAATGAATACCTCACATCATTTTCAATTTATAGACGAAGAAGTGATTTTGATCAAATCTGAAATTTTATGTGGGAAACATCAGCGTGGGAACTCGACTGACCTGTTTCAAGTCTAAACTGTAATTTAAAAAAAAATCGTTTTACTGAATTCTTTCATACATATGAAAAGCTTAGGTCCTTTGTATATGAGGAGGCATCAGAGAGGATAGGACAGATTACCTCAATATCTTAAATTGTATTAAGATGTTTAAAATATATTAAAACTTACCAAACTAAATGTATATCTTGTGTGTTAATTCAAAACCAGAAACTGTTACTTTAACGACAAAGTGTTTGAGGTTTAAAATTATCTGCATGGGAGATATTGGCGATGGGATAGGACTACCGGCTTTGCCGGGAGAGGACTTTAACATTAAATCGGTTCCTAGGCCCGTAGTGTGCCCAGTTTGTTAGCAATTTTCTTCTTCTGATTCGCAGTCTCACATCATTATTTCCATTGACGACGGAGCCTAGGAAGATGATATGATTCTGTTTATCTCAACTTAAATCTGACCTCTGTCGATGCTAAGAAAAATTCCACTTAATTTTACGGGTATGTGTGTTAAAGGCCTTAATTTCATGAGATTCAGTTTCATACATAAAATTATGAGCCATGCTTGATACAAACCCATTTGTTCTTAAATTCCTCCACTCATTCATAAGAATTTAACGCCAAAGGTGTGATTTTGTCGATGAAAATGATCACTCATTTTCGTTCAATGGAGTTCGCTATCGTGCGATGTTTAAGGACTATTTCAAGCCGGAATTGGATGGACTTGACATCAATGACATTTAGTTCCACCAAGATGGAACAAACAATTGATCAAACAATTGATCTATTGAAGACGAAGTTTGGTAACCGTATGGTCCGGGAAATGGTCAGCCCGAATTGATTGCACTTTGCATATGCGATTTAATGACGTTAGGTTTCATTTTATGGGTTTACATGTATTGAGTTCAGAGACAATATTGATGACCAAATTGGGAATATTCCAGAATAATATCGAGCAGGAAATTGCCAACTCTTCGGTTTTGTGCAAAGTGTGATACAAAATTGGCTCTAAAGAATGGATCGCAGCGAATGTGCTCGAGGTAGTCTCATAAACGAGATCGAATATCATATTTGAACGTTACTCGTACACTGCATCCATAATAAATTTCAACCCAATATCTCAATTCTTCTATATTTTATATAAATATGAAATTATTAGGTCTCTATATGGGCACCGTAACATTACGTTCAGCCTACAGCCCCAGTTCTGCTTACCATAAGTGGCCAACTAAGCACGTTATATCACAATCACAATCTTCATACCAGAAAAGATGAGGTTCTTACCCATGTAATGATTGAGAATAGGTTAAGATCGCTTCGACCTTAAGTCTCTAATCATTCGTTTTGTCAGATAAGATTATTGAAAATGGGGAAAGCTTCACGATTTTGCGTATTATCCTTGGGTAGGGTTCATTCTAATCTTCTCTGTATCGTTCCAGTTTTAGTATATCTCTATATTTTAAACATCAAGAATTTCTGGTTACGATATTTTCTCTGATTCCAATTTGATTTGTCCATCGCCGCCTGTCCACCAGTATATCTTGTCTACATAGCATGCCAAAAACCATCTATTTTGAACTCTAACCTGGAATATGATGACAATTTCGATCCATATTTATAGGAATACGAGTGGGTCGAAGATATACGAAAATTTGTAGCACAAAAACATATCATTAATTTAAAATTTTGTCTATCATAGTGGCCTTTATAGGCTTAAATGTTATTGGTAGGAGTTGACAGTTATTTGTTATACATGAAAACATTTCATTCAACTTCAATACTATGTTTACTATTGCTTACATTCCAGCGCTTGCTTTAGTCTCCAGGAACTAGAAAATTTCATACTCTGAAGTTTACAAAGAGTCACCCAAAACGCAGAGATGCACAGTCTAAATTACAAGGGTATAGTAAAATAACACGGAACTGTTAATAAAACGATCATTCAAAAACTATCAACATTGTCACGCGCACTTACCACAAATTACATTGAAAGAGGAAACGTTGGCGCAACGACGCACGCGTAACTGATGATGCACGTAGCCCGTCATACGAAAGCTTTGCCCTCCGTATGACTGTAGGTAGTTATCCTTTGCTGTAATAACATCAGCCCAACAACAACGAGCAAACATAAAAATATGAAATGAATATCAATGTCAAGTAATGTTTTCATTTTCATTATTTATGGCAAACGAAAACTTTCACATGTGGAAAACATGTAATAAAATCGCTTTTAATTCATTAAAACCTAAAAGAGAGCGACCGCTTCGCATATGTATGGGTATTAAGTAAATACACACATACAAGGGCATATAAGCCGAATCTTTACTTTCCTTCGACCGCTAGGTAATTTCAGAAATGACGACTATACGACTCAATGAAGATAATCATTCAAAGTACTTTTGACAATCTGTAGACAAGAGTAGGAAGAGCAGGCTTGATTACCCAATGGGTTATCACACATCAGACACACAGTGATGAAGGTGTCCGTCTGTCCGTCGGTCGGCTGGTTCGCTCTCTGTGTACAGAATCAGATAAATTAACTAAAATCCATGACCATCGTATATCAAAGCCTAAGGATGAGCTACATGGCAAATTTCTGCAAGTGAACTTGTATTAAAACAATAATCATTCGAAAAGTAAGAAAGGAAAAACTCAAACGAATAAAAAAACGCTTGCGACCGGTAATTTACATGTCATATGTCGCACAAGACTTAAGCGGTAATATTTCCTGCCTTAGAGATCCATTGGAAGAACAACTTACAATGTTTTTTTGGTACATCACAACAATCATTCGCAGAGTTACAGTTTGTCTGTTCCGCGGGATGAGCGTATCCAAAAACCACTCAAACCAATCAACGGACCTGTCACTCCTCTGGCGGTTTGGCTGCCTTATCGGTAGCCCAAAAAAGCTTCTGGCACTCACGCGTCGCAACCGTGTACTACCGTATGACATTGTCCCCGCGCATAACCACTGGCAACCATTCGTCCAACCACCCAACACTTACATACTCCTCTCAATTTTGGTAGAGCAAACAAAACAACATATTTTGGCAACGAGGGTTGGTTTGGGAAATTATAAGGGAGCTTACACGCTACCATACTTAAATGACAGTTTTTGTAGGTGTGGTCTTAAATTTTAAATTTGGTTTTGATGTTCACCATTTTAACTATTTAAAACAATATAGCTATTTAAATTAAAATTTAAAAAATCTCGCTGCTCGCCTTTTTTATAATATCTCTGCTTTTTAAGTAATGCCATTTTTGGAGTATTCATGAAATGTCATAAAACTACAGCTTAAAGTGAGTTTACGATTAGTTGCCGGTAACAAGGAGGAAGTCTTAAATTTTCTAACCGTTGAAAGCGATGTCTTCATGATTAGATTTTTAATAACTTTTGTAAAAAAAGCTAACCAAAAATATATAAATCGCATGTATAAGCTCTTAAATGTATAATTGTATGATTTTAGTTCTTTTTGATATTAGTTTGCTTGGACTATCCGGCATAGTTCATGTTTTGAAAGCTGGCAAACAACATGAGACGCTTGGTGATTTTCATATCTCGTACAAATTTGTTACACTATAATTAACGCTTATATAGTGTGATTCTTTAATCGTAGTTTTTTTTTAAATCGAATAAAACACTCAAATTTGCATCATATATTCACATTTTTTTTTTTTTTTGGAATCGATAAATTGGTCTTTGCCATTTAATTTTTAACGATAATTCCATGTAAATGTTGTCCGCGGCTCCGTCTCAAAATGTCCATTCGGAAGGTTCAATTTTTCGTCACTTTTTCGAGCATTTCGGCCTGTATTCCACAAATAACGCGTGTTTTGTTATCCTGTATGATTTCAGTAGTGTTCGGCTTGTCCACAAAGACTAACAACTTGACATAACCCCACAAGAAATAATCAAGAGGTGTTAAATCGCAAGATATTGGGGGCCAACTCACAGGGCCAAATAGAGAGATAAGCTGCTCACCAAATTCATCCCTCAACATATCAATTGTTTCACGAGCAGTATGGCATGTTACACCGTCATGATGAATTGTCAACCAACTTCAATTCAGCTAATTGAGGCAAAAAAAAATTTCTTGTGGTTGAGTAACACATGCCCTATCGCTGAGACGGGCAATGAATTGACATTTCACGATCGTCATTAACACTGGTCGCTGCAGCAAAAATATTTTCTTCGGTACGCACTCTACGCATGCGAGTCGATGGTCTTATGTGCAACAAAATAAATTCAATTCAAATCAGCAGGTCGATTATGACGACCATAAAATGGTCGCATCAAACGATGCACATTTGCTAATAATTTGATAATAAATTTCAACGATTTGCAATCGTTGCTCGTTTGTTAGTCTTTCCATGATGAAATGGCAGAGTATACTGTACACTTTTCACTTTGATAGCTGACGTTTGGACGCCTTTACCAACCAGCGCTGAAAACCTTAAAAACTTGAATCTTAAAAATCACCCTATAGTAAACGTGTTGCAAACTCCCAATGCTCTCAATCTTGATCGTTCTTTTTTTTAACAAAAAAACCAGACATAATTACGAATTCTCATGTATTCTAAAACTCTTGATAGCTTTATTGGATTATTGATGTTATAAACAAGTCAAAAGTCACAGTGTTTTACTATTTCCAAATAAATTATATGCCCTTTTTTAACAATCACATTTTTGGCAACGCCGAGACTTCATCAGCAATGATCCTGCACAGAAGAAGTAAAAAAGTGTTCGCAAACATTTTATAGTGCTTCAGTCCATACATCATAGATTCCAATCAATTATTCTTGAAAAATTGGGCTATATACAGGGGCCAATTTCCCGCTAGTTTTATCGGGGTTTCCCAGATATGTTTTGCAATAGGACAGTCCCTAAATGGGGCTCTTCTTCTGCCTGCATAGTCCAGATCTAGAATATATCCGCTTTGACCTTTTGTTCTAAAGGGTGGGCCATAAGGGTGTTGGCGGTTTAAATATTCAATTAAAAAAAACTACGAAACGTAAAAAAAAATATATTTGTATTTTTGAAAAGTAGAAGCATGGGAATTTTTAAGACTTAAAAATAATGTTGTCCAAATGGCTTCCCTCGGCTGCTTGACACTCTTGGAACCGAAGTCGCAAATTTTGGAAAACTCGTTGAAAAGTTGTTCTCGGTATTTTGTTACTTTCCTGAATAATGTTCCTCTTCAAATGCTCTACATTGGTCGGATTATTCTCGTAGACTACCGATTTGAGTTAGCCCCATATAAAATAATCGCATGGAGAGAGATCGGGGCTACGTGGGGGCCATTCAATATCCCCCCTTTTCGAAATGAGTTTTCCAGGAAAAACATTTTTCTGCAGCTCTATGGATACCCTAGCCGTATGACATATGGCCCCATCCTGTTGAAACCACATCCTCGAGGTATTGCCTTGAAGTTCTTGCAAAGCTGGCACCTTGCAAAGTCTGCTAGCATGTTGCAATAATTGTCCGCTCTAACCGTCATCGCATGCCCTCTTTCGTCCTCAAAAAAGTATGGTCCAATAATACCGGTTGACGTTATCCCAGCACACACGACAAGCATAGGGCTGTGAAGTGGACGTTCATGCAAGCGTCGGGGATTAGTCTCGGACCAGAACCGACAATTTTGCTTGTTCACATGGCCATTAAGGTGAAAATTGGCCTCATCACTAAAAATCACGTTGTTGAAATTGTTGAACCGCTCTAGCATCAAATTGACAAAGTTAAGTCGGTTATTGGCATCATCGGGTTTTAATTCTTGGACTATCTGAATCTTATAACCCTTCAAATGCAAATCACGTTTCAAAATTCGTCGTAAAGTTGTTCTTTTCACATCCAAAGACTGACTTCTCTTACGTGTTGACTGTTGCGGATTTCGCTGAACTGAAACACGAACACGCTCCACAATGTCGGCTGATCTTGCAGAAATTGGGCGACCACGAACCGTAATTGGTACTGTTGAGCCGGTTGTTTCGAACATTTTGATCCATTTTCGTATCACATTGGCGCTTGGAACTTCACTTAAATCGTGTAAACCGTGTTCATGCCGATACAAACGTAGTGCAGTAATCACTGATTTATTGCTTTCGTAATACGCTTGGACACAAAATGCACGCTGCACTCCCGTGTACGCTCCATGGCGACTAAATTTCCAGGAAGTGGCGCAGCGAACAACATATCCCTCCGCCACCCCGCGCCGCGCGTTACCGAGAAATTGATGAATTAAATCGCCAACACTCATATGACCCACCCTGTATATTCTTAGAACGCGTTTTCTGCGAACAGTGAAGTAAATATTTTATGTAAAAACCATTTTTATTCTTCCATACTTTACTAAACCTAATGTTGTCAAAACAAAACATTTCGTATGAAAGCAATTCGACTCGTTTTTACCTCAATTTTAGCATATTATAACACTAAATAAACAAATTTAATACAATTCAAATAAATAAAAAAATAATAATAATTTCCAATTCCAATAATCCGAATGAAATAATCTCAGAAATCCCAAATTCTTCTTCAGAATTTCACATTCATACTTCACAAAGTTCCCAAAATTTTACCTGGAATTTAATATGCAGAAAGAAAGAAATTGTCTACTTTTAGAAAGGATATAGGAATCTTTTGACACATCATCTTGAACCATTACGATACATTTGAGATATAAGGAGGACGCCAGAAAACTCCACATACTCTGTGAGAAGTCCTCAGCATGTCAGCGTTCGTTTTACCCACTACCATAAATAGGGGGTACATTACAATTAATATTTCATTGTCTAATAACTAAAATCATTCATCTAAGATCCCATAAAATGTATATCTCTTTTGATCATTATACAAATCTATGTCGATCTAAGCATATCTCTCCATCCGTCTGTGTGGGTAATGAAAGTTCTATAAAGTCAGAATTGCTAGAGTTAGAAGACTGAAATTTTATTGTATTTATTAAGCTTCTATACCCTGTTCACAGTAAGAATTATCAAACTAGACCATCAACCGCAGACTCAACCTCTTCATCATAGGAAAATCTTTTACCACCCAGCCATTTTTTCAAGTTTAAAAATAATAAATAGTCCGAGGGAGCTAAATCTGGCGAATATGGTGCGTGATGGATGAAGCAATTCGAACTTTAATTCATTAATTTTGGCCATTGCAATAGTAGATGGGAGAACTGAGGCATTATCTTGATGAAACAACATTTGCTTTTTAGCCAAATGCAGCCCTTTTCCAAAATTTCATTACCTAAACGCCGCAATAAATTAGCATAATATTCGCCGTTGATGATTTTTCTTTCCTGAAAATAATCAATAAATATAACACCATGCGCATCCCACAAAACAGACGCCATGACCTTGTTTGCATATAAAACCGTCTTCACCTACACTGGAGTGGCAGACAGGATTCTGCCACTGCTGTTCACTGCTTTGGCTGTTCCACTGTCTCAGGTTGGAAGTGGTGGACCCATGTCTCATCCGTGCTTATAAATCGACACAAAAATTCGGCTTTATTGCGGTGAAACATCGCCAAACACTCTACTGAAACAACTTTACGACGCTGTTTTTGCTCTATTGAAGGCATGCGCGGCACCCACCTTGCTCGCTGCTTTTGGTTAATATACAATGTATAGCACTTTTTGAAATGCTCATCATTTCAGCTCGCTCACGCACCTTTAGCCGATCATCGTCCAATACCATTTTGTGGATTGTCTTAACCGTGTCTAGCCACTTCGGTGTTCGTCTTGGCAACTCGTACGACTTCGTTTAAACTCTACTACCCAATATTTTACAGTCGTAAACGAAGGAGCAGTGGCCTCCAGACTAGAATCCAGCTCGGCTTCTTTCAAATGGAAATATTGAATTACATAACGGTAATCAATTTTTTTCATGCTTACAAATTCACTGAGATCGTTTACTTTTGATAGCTCAAATAGAAGTATTAAACAACATGGCGCCTTGAAACTTAAAACATATGTTTTATAAGGTTGCCACTTTTCACCAAAATAATTTCTTTGTAAACTACGGGCACCATCTATAAGTCAGATCGCCTAGTTTTGGGACCGTCCTCGCAAGCTAAATTCGAAGTTGTATAAAATCGCTAGAAATATAATTGTCCTATTCGAGAACTGAAACCACCTCTTGATAAATGGTAATTTTCCAGAATTTTTTCTAAAATGTCTACGTTTAGTCGGAATAAAATCATATCAACCCATACATCTTTTTCGAAGACCGCCTCAATTGGAACGTACTACTTAATGAAAAATGTAAATTTTGTCTGAAAGTAAGACAAAGTTGAAACATTATGTATGAAAAGGAGGCGTTACAGCAAACCTTTCGTAATTTGGCTTTAGTGCTGTTCATCAGATACGAATCAGAAAATTAAATTTTGAAATTTCCTCCTTTCCGCCCGACTAATGAATGATTTGCCTTCAGTCGTTCAATATTCCGTCGTTCCTGTGCTTCAATATGATCTTCATAGATTTTTTAGGAGTGAAATCTATGAAAAACTCGTACAATATTTTAAAATGCGAACATACGACGTTCCCAGCTCTTGGCATTGCATTGAATGTTTAATTAAATTTTCATCCACACATTTCTAAGATTGTAAATAAGACCTACGGTGCTCATCGCTTTATGTGACGATGGAGTAAAAAATATACGCGATCTAAAGTTCAACCTTGATAGTCTGCGGCCATGTTATCTTGAGGGTTTCCCCAAATTTGTTGCTTATTTTTCAATCACTGCTGTCAAAACATCATATCAAGTTGGACAATTGATCAGCATGTACAAGTGATAAAAATTGATTATCAAAACGAGTGTTCTTTAGTGCGCAAACGTAGTGTTTTTCGCATCCATTTTGCGGTAGACGTGATGGCTCTTCAAAGTTGACTCTACAACGTATGGTGTCCAAATTTGAGACGATCGGTCCGGTAGACAATTATCCAACAGCCGTACGTTCAAAAAATGCTGGAAAGTATGCAGAAAACCGCAAAGCAGTTGATACCTCTTGGTGTGCAAGAACTAATTACAGTGGGACTATGTGAAACCCCGGCTAATATTTGAACGATGTTATATTCCATATCTTATATACCTTCTAATTGCCCTGAGCTATAATATGTTGTACAGTTTTTAAATAAATTGTGCAAACAATATCATAAATCGTTGCAAGTACATTTAAATAAAACAAAAAAAAACCCAAAAAAAGCATTAACGAATAGTATTGCTACCTTCTATTAACAACTAATCATAAAATTAACTTAAAAATTAAATCTTCCTGTTTGAACAACAGCCTGTAAAATCTGCTTGAACAATTAATTTTTTTTTTTTTGACA
This sequence comes from Philornis downsi, assembly GCA_019455685.1. Lineage (NCBI taxonomy): Eukaryota > Metazoa > Arthropoda > Insecta > Diptera > Muscidae > Philornis > Philornis downsi. The sequence continues at coordinate 1,207,514 of JAHXMU010000075.1, forward strand.
GATCAACCTTAGCTAGTAGGAGGATATTTGCCCGACGCCACATTCTTGTAAATAAAACATTAATTTGGAATATAACTGGAAGCATAATATTGAAATAAATTTTACTAAAAACTGTTGCACCCTATCCAAAGACTTATATTCTGAAATATAACACACAGGGTGTCTGTTAAACGTTGCTGCCAAGATGTTTTACTTTCAACAACTGCTCTGAAATAGATAGTGCAATTTGTCACATAACCATGCTGGTTGTGGCAGAGTTGCAGCGAAAATTCCCTATAAGCTGATTTCAAGAAACTCCACAATGCATCATGGAGTGCAGGTGATCCTGCCCTTAGTGCATTAGATTTTTTTTTTTTTTTTTTTTTTTTTTTTGTTTGTGTTTATGATTACCCAAGAAGAAAAGCAAAAAACTATGTAATCGAACGATCACTGAGACAATTTCCGCTGTAACCGTCCAAGCTGTAATAAATAACGATGTCGCACATGCGTCATCGAACGTGGCTGTGATTTGAATGCCATTATTCTTAAAAGCCACAAAAAAAAAAACTTAGTAAAAATTGTATTTTACAGTGTTATCTAATTAGTGATTTCAAAACTGCCAGTCTGGCAAGGCTGTCAGCTGTTAAATACCTGTCATCTGAAGTGTTATTTATTTAGTGAAAGGTTTGCCATTTATGAATATGGATCGTTCAACAACCGAAGAATGTGTAAAAATAGTTGAAACTTACTACGAAAGTGGTGATTCAAAGTTGGGTACTTTTCGTGCTTTACGGAGCGATTATGGTCGTCATAATCGACCTATTGTGCAAGTAATTGGCAATATTGCAAAGAAATTTGAAGAGACTGAAGAGAGGAAGCGTTACAGATGTGGTCAAACCTGTGCATCAGTGCAAAGTACACATTGCCGAAAATATCGCTTCTGTCAGTGAAAGCATGGCGGATAATCTGAATTGTAATTCACAGCGCTATAGAAATATGATAATTGACTTTTTTAGTCTGCAATTGAAGATTATAAACTGGATGATATATGCACAACATGAGCGTCGAGCTGCACAACACGACCGATTTTGGCTGTATTGCATGAAAGGTTTCAAGAAAGCCTAACTTCACGTTTTGGCAACGTCAATTGGCCACCAAGATCATGCAATTAGACGCCGTTGGATTTATTTTGCATTATTGCATTACAAGTAGAAAGTCGAGACGTTAGTTAAAGAAAAACTTTTTTGGGGAATCTGTAAACAGCAGCTCAGTTTGACTTTAAAACACAACTCTGTTCATTTTTGGATGGGTAACTTTATTCCAGGCAATCTATTTTACATATAAATACTTTAGTCTCTAAAGATACTTATAAAACCCATGCACTTCAATAAATATAAGCAAAAGTTGCTGCCATTGCTGCAAATTATGAATCAATCATTGAATTGGAATGTCGCCTGCAATTCTCCCATCGCCTGCCAAATAACAAATTTCCTCATAACACCCTCGTTTTCAATGAAGTGTTGGTGGTTTTGTCTTCTTATGACTGTTTGTTGCCTGAAACCTGATATGCTCGATGAAACAACAATTTTTTTGTAGCTGCTTGTTTCATTGAAGCCAGTATATCATGGAACCAGCACTCTACACTGCAATTAACAAAAAGACGTTATGTTATGTTGCCTGCCACAACCGAAGCGGACAAACTCAACCGGCCAACAACAGGCAACATCGCCCAAACATATGAGTATCATACAATATTAAAATAATATTAAAACCTTCATCTTTTAGCGTGTCATACAGACATTCCTTGGACGCAGTCGCACGCTTCCTAACCAAGCAGCAAGAGCAAGAATAAGGGGACAAGTTAAGCATGCGCAAGAGATTTTACGTACGTCTGCAAAGCGTACGTACGCGTGCGCCTTCGTACGACAATTTCACCTGTTGACACAGTAACTTATATTTGCATGTCAAGCTAATACACAGCGTAAAGGAGAACCCCTCCACAACTTGTTGTAATCGATCGATCCAGCGATCGATAGTTGGATTGATCACTTTGGCTTGGTATCATTTTCATCTTGTGCATCTTCGAGTTTTCTTTTACATTATGGTTTGATTTCAATGATTCGATTTGTATCGTTCAATTAATGGTTACCTCATAAATTTTACATTTCGCCGTTTTTGCAGGGTTGTAATGCAAAATAGTTGTTTCTTTCTTATGTGTGTGGGGGAGAGGAAGCAGAGGCCTTTCATGGTTTATTTTGAAGCTAAAATGTTGATCATCGTGATCATCATGACCAATGGATCACTATCATCATGTCGACGATGATATATTTTAATTAGCGCCCTTAGGGCGATACACGTACAGCTTGGATCCACCGCGAAAATCATCTTACGTTTAGTGAAACACTAAATGTCCAGTGGATTTGAATTTATAGGATATTATGAAATGCAAAATTTGCATAGTTTAAGTGTAAAATTCAACTGCCTCGTGGGCATTATAAATGGTTTTATTTATTATAACTATTTAAATCCATAAAATAAAAAGGCTTTCTGGTGCATTAAAAATGTCAAGAAAAATATTTTAAGTGTTTAGCATTTATACATAGTAAAATTAAAATTGAAATGAAATACACAATAAACTCAAACTGTAGGGAGTTATTGAGCGATTTGATTAAAGCATGGAAAAAGTTTTCTTATATATCCCAACAAAAATTTAATAAAAATATCAAACTTACACTTTCTTATCCAATATCTGAACCGAAAAAATTGACATGAAGTAAAAGTTTGATCATACTGTGGGTGATCTGTCTGTTTGAATGATTTATTTTACTTAATATGTTTCTTACATTATGTTGGTTATGGAAAAATTTGTTTGACTAGGACGAGCCGAAATAACAGACTGAAAACAATTGCTTTCAGTTGGGAGATTCAAGTTAAATGGACTAAAACATAACGTATTGGAGTACATCTTTTATTTATTTTGCAATATGTTTAATATTGATCAAATTGTTCGTAATAGTGTTTGTGGAAGAACAGCAAAAATATGTAAATAAGTAACGACATCACCATAACAACATATGAAGGGTGAGTTTTTAATAGTAGTCTTTTTAAAAAACGAGTGAAATACCATAATTTGCATAATATATTGAAATTTTTTTATTGTCATTTAATTTTTAAAGATAATTTCGTGTAAATGTTGTCCACGGCTCCGTTTCAAAATGTCCATTCGGAAGGTTAAATTTTTCGTCACTTTTTCGAGCATTTCGTCCTGTATTCCACGAATAACACATGTTATGTTATCCTGTAAGGTTTCAATACTGTTCAGCTTGTCCACATAGACTAACGACTTGACGTAACCCCGCAAGAAATAATCAAGAGGCATTAAATCGCAAGATATTGGGGGCCAACTCACAGGGCCAAATCGAGAGATAAACTGTTCACCAAATTCAACCCTCAACATATCCATTGTTTCACGAGCAGTGTGGCATGTTGCACCGTCCTGATGAAACCACATGTCAACCAAGTTCAATTCAGCCAATTGGGGCAAAATAAAAATTCCTTGTGGTTGAGTAACACATGCCCAACCGCTGAGAACGGCGACGAATTGACATTTCACGATCGTCATTAACACTGGTCGCTACGGCAAAAATATTTTCTTCGGTACGCACTCTACGCATGCGAATCGACGGTTTTACGTCCAACAAAGTAAATTTGGTGCGAAATTTGAAGAGATAACAGCACGAATTGTTGATTCAGAAGGTAGATTATGATAATTGTCGTATCAAACGATGCGCATTTGTCACAGAGCACCAATTTTGATAATAAATTTCAACAATTTGCAATTGTTGCTCGTTTTTACTCTTTCCATGAAATGAAATGGCAGAGTATACTGTACACTTTTCACTTTGACAGATGACGTTTGGACGCCATTACCAACCAGTGCTGCTAACCTGAAAAACTTAAATCTTAAAAAATCACCGTATGTCTTCGGAATCTGTGTTCCAACTCTTTCGTTCGTTACTTTCTCTCGTCTAAGGACGAAAATGGTAAACTTTTAACAACTTTTGCGGTGCCTATTTAGCAAATTCAATTAATTATTAATTAAATATTAATTCAAACCTATTGTTAATAAGGTCAGATCTATTGGCCACGCCTTTGCCGGCACCCGTGTACTTTTCCAAAAAACAAAGTAGTCTTGGGTGATCAATTCTATACTACTTTTAGTTCTAATTCGGTTTCAAATGTTAACCCGGAATTCATGCGTGATTGATGTGACACTTTCGGCTACCTAAAAATAAACAAATTGCCTTGCATCTCATGAATGATGAATGGGAGAGCTTCTCACATTCATTGAGCATGCACGCTTTCTACTTTCATACCCATTTAATGAGATTTACCATTTAACGACAATTCCCAACATCACCGTTTTGTTGGAAAAACATATAGAAAACTCAACTACTCGAAGTGTTCGCCAGACACATCGAGGTGACTGCCACTCATATAACGGTATGTGGTTGTATGCGGAATTGAACCTGCGAACGATAGTTGCGTGTACTTATCGTAGCACCACGGACGGCTGACTACCAACTCCAACAATTTACGACCAAAAAGGTGAATAAATTGCAGTTAAAAGTTTAAGAAAAAAGTGACAATAAGTCTCCTCTATAACAGTATTAAAAACGAAATAATTAATTACTTTTCAATACTACTCCATTATGTTATGGATTTGAAACGTAATGTAAATATTTTGAACTGTGGACATTGGACAGGTAAAATAACAACCAAAATGTTTTCCTATACTCGTATATTATGGTTTCTATTCTATTTCTCCAACAGCTTTTGTTTCTCCAATAATAAAATTGAAGAAAATTTGAGAGATTTAATCGCCCAGAGGAATATGGCAACAAAGTGTAGATACGATCTCTAATTTGGGATTATCATTCCTTAAATACTTTTCATTATTTATTTGAAAGCGTTTCCCTACGAATCGTCTCCTGACGTTTGAGAGGATGTAATAGCCACACCGCTTCATATTCGGACTGTATAGGGCGTGAGTAATCCGATTAATCTGATCCTCGTTTTCACCGCTTTGTGTGCTGGTAATGGTTCCGGTCCTTCCTTAAATGAGGAAAGTCCTTCCTTAAATGTACATTGCTCTTGATAATGACATCACATTGATATTGACATTAAGTGGCGGTATTCTATGTGAATTTTGACTCACGCATCCCATCCCAACAGTCACCATCACCGTTTGTTGTAATTTTGGATGCTTCGATGTGCTTCCAACATTTCATTCATTCATTTCGATTTCATTGTTGTGACATCTCCGGTATGTAGTAATGCATCCAATTTCCACCTCTAGCCATGAATTGGCGAAAGTGATTACTTTTATTACGTGGCATAATATTCAAATTGTACTGGAAAATATTAACTTTTTTAATATTAAATAAAACTTTTCCGAAGCAATCGACACGCATGGCTTGCTCTGATAATAATGTAAAATGTTGAACACAAGATCTGGAGATATGTTTACTATATCAACCAACTCACACACTTAATTCTCAATAATGTTCACGAGAAATTCAAACTTTTCGATCATTTTAGAAGTAGTTACAGTTTTGGTGACTTTCCTGAACGTTATGCATCATATGCGCTCTTACGATGCCTACGAAATTGTTCGATTTTGGCAGCCATTTCTGGTGTTCGTCATATCTGATGGCCTTTCTGAGTATGATGCATTATTTGCTCTCCCACTGCACATCCTAAATTGTTGTATCCCCTTTTTAGCTGTTATATATAAAAAAGCACAATTTTCATAATAATTATTAAGCATCTGCTTCGTTTCTTTTAACCTCTTACCTCTTAAAAACATTGCTTACAGATCGAAATTCGTTTGTGTAAATTTTTGTCACATAAACTGAAGTCATGCACTTATGACATCCCACCAAAAAGACGAGAAGTCGTTCGGAAACAATAACATTTGTATCGCTTCTAATAGCGCAAAATATGCATATTTCCAAAGAAGCATTTTTATACCGCTTCCAAATCTAAAATCTAAATCAGTAATTGTTTTTGAAAGCAATTATATTTGAATGCTATTTATTTGTTTGGATGGATTTGTTTCCATTTGATGCAAACACTGTTTTAAGGTCTCATTTTCTCTGAAAACTCTGATCCAAAAACAAAACTTCTTTGGTTAAATGAAAACTTACACCATAAAGAACCTCATCCCTCCTATGACAAGACTACATTAAATTCATTGGTGATTAAGGAAATTTTCACCACTTTGCTCCATAAATTGCCATGAATTTCAGCTTCTGCGGATGCATTTCTTTTGGTAGGATTTGTAAGACACAAAACCATGCATAGACGTCCATGAAGTCCCACGTGTGGCCGTTTGAAGGATATCACTAAAGACTTAGATTTGATATTTGTCGCTCTATCTATAGTTCAAGTCGGGGGCTTTTCAAGTAACCTAGTATGTTTAGTTTAGGTTGAGTTTGTGACGTTGGGTTTACGATGTTGTATAGTACGAGTATACGTACATTTGGAAATTAATCGTTTAAAAAACCTGCTGAAAGAGATTGTCCACTGCACAACTGCCTTCCATATTGATGTTTGAGTGCAATCTATCTTTTAGTTTGTTTACAGTGCTCGATTTAGTTAGTTCATCTCTAGTGTGTTTTGTGATTTTGACAGTTGAGAAGAGTAAGAAGCAATGAATTTATACCAAATTTTGTATTGCAAATGCAATTTCGTATGTCACAGAAGGCTACGATGAATCTACTTTATTAAAAAACACGCGCATACCACCCATTCAAAAGAGATCGATAAGTGGTAGAGTAAATGCCTCCATCTTGTCGCTCGTCAATTTCTTCATCTAAATATGAACATCAATAAATTGAAGGAAATTGAGACTTTTGAACGTCATATAAGTTTGAGAGAGATAATTCCTGAATTTTCTATGTTTTATGAATCAATTCGTACCACTTGACAGTATTGTTTGGTTTTGATACGCTTTGCCGCTCAACTACTTCGAAAGACCTTCATTTTCTTTAAAAGTTCAATCGCTTAAAGATCGCTGAAATTAAACCAAAACGAGTGAGTCCAATCCCACATTCATGAAACGGATTGCAACTGGCGATGAGACATGGATTTATAATTTTGACATGCAAATCAGTCAATAAGCTTCGAAATAACGCCTTCCAACTAAGGCGAGACCAAAAAACACGACAAAGTCGTTCAAAGG